>JAPYZT010001711.1:0-21170 GCA_030522965.1 Tryphoninae sp. A BG-2022a | reverse complement strand
TTCGCTAATTGACACTGTCGACCCCTTATTTAGGGGTGTTTTGAGCCTCGTAGGGGTTGAATTTTTTTTTAGTTATTAGACGCAACGATAGCTATGTATCAAGCAAGAAAACATTTTCGGAAATTGCATGTTCACGATTTATATAATTTTTTTTTCGTCTTTCTCCATTTTCAACCCTTAATTTAGAGGTGTACCGCACCTGTTACGGGGTTGAAACTTTGTCAATACTTTGCCGGGAGGAATAGGCAAACTTGCACCTCAAAAGAATTTCTGATAATTCTTTATACAACTTCCTCAATGATTTTCCGGATTTTCACCCCTTATTGGATAGTTTACACTCTTAGAATGCTCATTTAGAAAAAAAGAAAAAAAAGCACGGGTTCAATATTTTTTTATGTTTTATTGATGTGCAAAATTTCATTCCAATCGGTGAGTGAAACTTGGGTAGTGTTACTTGTTAGACGCGTTCCCATTTTTAATCTCCCTCAGTGAGGAACTGCGTATTTTCTTTGAATACCACCGGTTTGAAATTTTAATATATTTTGAAATAAAGTCCAATTTTCTCCCTCTGTCTTTCTTTTCTTTAATATCGGGTGCACTCATATTCGTTTACGTTTTTTCGAGTTGCTGTTTTCGCTGGAACGTGCCTGTAGGCCCGGTCCGTGTCGAAGGTGCCGGCCTGTGTTGGAAGGTGCCGATCCGTGTCGGAAGGTGCCAGTACGTCACGTGACGGATGCAATGTGAACATGCGCGAATAAAATGTCGGCCAGTGCCGGTACGTGCCGATCCGTTACGTGACGGCCTGTGTCGGATACCGTGAAATAACCTTTACTAGTATATCCCAAATTATTAAAGTGCAGTGCGATAAACATACGGCACAATAGGGGAATGTAACTCCAAAAGTAACGAGCCGATAGGCTTGGAATTTTCTATAGATATTCATCGACTCGATGGTCGTTGAATGAACTTAAAACTACATGAAAATTGTAATAATAAATATTATTTCTTCGCATTGATTTATAAAAAAGCGTATTTTTTCATAAGTTTAAAAAAAAATATCTTAAATATTTTGTTGTTGAATTCATTCGAAGCGGAATGATTTATTTTAACTAAACAATGTTGTTTCGTCGATTGGAGTCAATTACAAGGATCTCAACGTTCCCCAACGCAAGGAACCAACTTCGACCAGCTGTAGCCTTTTAATTTTGTATTTTTTTTTAAATAAAAACCGTTCATACATACATTTTGTCGTCAGTATTATAATATACTCGTATTTTATTACGATTAAATAAATGATCTAATTTTTGGTAAAAACTTCTTTAAAAAACAGTCGTTTTGACAAGTCTCCCTCCTTAAAGATATCACTTATTGCATAGTTGATAATTATTTTGCAGTTAACAATTTGGATACGTTACATTGAGCGTGTATGGGAAATGGCTCGAGTCAACGCTCATAAAATATAACGGCGTGAATACGATGTCCCTGGCGATCAGGATATTTTCACACTGCCGGGTTACGCTTCGTAAAAACGATCGATCTCAATCGTAGCAAGCATGAAATGCAGAGTAGCGAGCGTGTGTTATACGTAATCCGTGAAATATCGCGGTGATAAAAAATGCGGAGCACGCGCGTGCCAAGTGTTTGCCCCGGGATTTCGTATTCATAGGATTACGTCCGCGGGTTCTCTCGGTGAAGGGTGACAACCCTTCGTTCGCAAGCCTACCAACGAAATGTTTTTTACGCTTACGAGACGAACGAAAAAACAAACGTCGCTCGTTTATCGATACGACGAAGACCGATGGCCGATTTTTCGAACGGATAGAAGTTTGGCATGTTTGTATTAACGACTCATGAGATTTGAGAACGCCGAAAAAAAGCCGAAATACTTGGATTTATTTTTTCAAAATTATTCGATAATGTTAATACTACATAGTTAAATTCCAAGTTTAATGCAATAAAACGACGTTAATTAGTTAGAGTGGTTATTAAGCAATAACTTGACGATAGAAATAATATTCGTCAACGGCACGAATTGTCAAAAATTGGCTAAAATAAACATAGACCGAAATGCGTACACTTACCCCAATATAGGGGTAAGTGTGCGCAACAGTGTGGGTAAGGGTGCGCAACATAAAATGACGAGATTTTGACCTATTAATTAAGTATAACCAGACATAGGGACGTGACAATTTCTCATTGTTATTATTAATTAATATTATTAGATGTTTTAAAGGTACTCTAATAAAAAACAATTTGAAAACAAGAGTAAACTTCAATAGGATGAATTGTAACGAACATTGACGACATTGATATTATACCTTTCGATCCTGAAACAAAATATTGCAGCATTAATACGAAGTTTCTGAAACGGGCAGGCGCATGCGCACACTTACACAACAGGTATGTACGCACACTTACCCTAACCCATCAAAACGGGATTTCATCAAAATAGTTCGGGATTGCGCCATCTCAAAAATTGAGAAATGTTTACTTGTCAAACTGAATACTACGTAGTACTCGATAATAAATACGAAGCGTCCAAAATGAGGACAAGTCTACAAAAGATTAGACGCCAAAAATAGAAAAATATCGTACATAACAATTTGAGTAAAAAATTCACTTACCTGCCAAAACAAAATGGCGCGTTAGGGGCTATTAAAATTCGACCTCTTCGCAGAACATCGCACGAGACACTGAATATGGGAGGTGCGGCGCTTTAGTTATAACTCGTTTCTGAGATATTTCATATGCGCACACTTACCAACTGCGCACACCTACCCCACATGACTCTATCATACGTGTTTTTTTTACCTAAATATATTAGAAGTTCTTTGGGGTAATCATTGTAGGAAGCGTATATTTGGAGAGTCGCCTGTTTAGAAAAGAAAACAACGACACTTCTTTGGTGCATTGAATTATTTACGGCCGTCTTCTAGTTCAGAAATTTGAAAACATGTTTTTTTTTTACATATTTTCAATGGTTGGTATTTCAAGAATATACCCTCCAAAGGAAATTTGAAAATTCCAAATATTAACGGAGTTACAGCTGTAATTCCAGGGGATTACGATCGGTCCTGAAAGATATGCGGTCGCTCTCAGACGTGATGAACAGCGGATTCACTGCTCTGAACTCCGAACTTCTCATCTTCAAAAAACATCAAAAGACTTAGATTTTGAAGAACAAGGAGTATTTTGTGAACCAGGAATCGCCGATTAACGAAATGTAAGTAGATGTACTATTATATGACATAACCGGTTGAAACTGTACTCGAATCTTTAAACGCGTTTTTCTCGAAACTACTTTTTTCAAGACATCTGACATGATATCTCAAGTCGTAATGAACCGATTTACTTGAAATTTTTTGTGGACCTTCTCTATATACCCCTCTATCGCTCCTACCAGATTTTTTGCGAAATTTTGTTACTAATTATTTTTAAAAAATCAACAATCGTGAAGAAAAAGGTAAAAAGACTTTTTTGGTGGAGTTGTTTGATGATAAAAAATGTTGAGGTGGCGCAGAATGGAGAGATCCGCAAACGGCATAAAAAAACGTAGCCACACATGACATTTCATTCGAAACTTCTGATAATTTGTTTATAGAAGTACAGCTGTAATACGATAACAAAGCTGTTTGAATTTCAGATTTGCTTCTTAATTTATTTTAAAAATTATTCGAGGGTGACTTATATTGGTAGGTATGATTTTCGTCGTTTTCGAATTTCGTGTTACTCATCGCTGTTATCAGTCGAATTATACATTGGAATAATCGAGCATGGTTCATGAGTTAGGTTAGGTTAACTGCACCACCTCGAAAATGTTATTCGCAAATATTCCGGTATGGCACGATGGATTGTGATAAAATTTGGTTCGACCATCGCAGAATCATGGCAAGAAATGGTTGAACTAAGTTTCATCCTGATCGGTTGCGCCGTACCGTATAATTTACGAATTATTTTTTGCAGGTATAGCTCTAGCGTTCGAGAGATGATCATAGTCTGTAGAATTACATCCGAACTACCTTAAGTCCATCTTTGTCGCATCTTCTAAGATTTGGAAGATGACACAGGTGAATTCCAAAATGACAATAAAACGAGGGCCTTACGGACCCAAGTCGTTGAGATACACATTCGTCTCCCTCTTCGTGAAGCGCTTATTCGGAGATGAACTACAAGAAGAGCGCACCAACGGATCTTTCCACTGTTATGACGGAGATAAGTTAAGTCTCTTCTCGACGTCACCTCGAGCGACGAAAATGCTGTTTTCTCACAAAACGTGGTAACAATGGCGACGACCAACGCCCCATAGGGGAGTCCGAGAGGAAAATAGCGACAGGGCCCGCGACGGCACATCATGACCCGCATAAGCGGATTAACCCAAGTCCGAGTAAGCGATACGTAGTATGTATACACGAACCTTTTATACGTGTTATATGTACATGAGCCATTCATCGTGAAAAAAGACGCTTTTTTTTATCCCGCGGGAATTTTTAAACTTTGCCAGCTTCTGTTGATAGTTCGAAGCATATACGTTCAACTAATTTCAATACTGAAATTCAATTTTGAGCATGAATTTGTTTAAACTATTCTATTACAAATTATGTCCGAGAAGCACATGGAATAACTTTAATATTTGAATTTTTATGAACTCTCTACAACGAAACGTCACTATTTTTTTAGACAATGTTACCTGATTTTATTTCGAAATTTAAGAAATTCTGATCTCTACGAATAAATTCATGTATAAGAATGTTATAATGCGTCGAGTCAAGATTCCTAAGAAAATTAGATCCGAACGAAATGGCTTCATTGTTCTTGAATTTATTTTCGCCAGTAAAATATTTCGAGTGACACCATTTTTGGGTTTGCGTTATTTAGCCCGGATTATATGGTCTCTAAACAAATTTCTAAATATAGTGAAACAATGCATTTGGTGTTGCTTGAAGAAAAGTAGTTCAACATATTATTTTGCTTAAAAAATTACATCTATAAAACGTAAATCAAGCCATCCAAAACTTATTTGTAATGAAACCGGATTTTTGTTCTACGTTACACTGTCAATTCGCGAAACTTATATAGAAGAACTAAAAATCGATCCAAGTGGCGAATTGCATGTGCGTGTGTATGTACCAACTGCATAGTAGTTGGTACACATTCGCTTCCGCCGCATCTCGTTTGCTGTTGTGCCCGACATGAAAGCCATCTTGTCAAATTTTCCCTCCATTCTATTCATTCCCTTGAGCTCGTTCCTAAAAGCCTCCTCCTGCCTCTCTTTTTTATCTTCCGTACTATGCCGTTCCTTCTTCATTTTTTGTTCCCTTTCTCCTTTTACTCCTCTTGCAGCGTGTGATGCCTATCTCTGCAGAATCTTTGTGAATCTCTTACCATTCATTTTTGTCTATCCCCTTGAAAGAATTCGGTCCTATCTCTCCGTTTCATATTGCACTTTAGGCTAGCATCTTCTTCACGGATATTTTGCTTTTGTAGAAGAAAATATGTTTTTGAAAACAAAATATTATTGTAGGTAATTTCGATACGATAATATTTGAAAATAGATAGAAAATAGATAGAGATAGATAAATTGTGTAGATCATTCATTCTTCATTTTAATTTTTACTATTAAAAAATATTTTAAGGATGTTTAAAAAAAATATGAAATGATAAATAATAAATTAAACAATCTAAACCTTTGATAGGTGGGTAGTTTCATTATTTATTATAATATATTGTAATAAATTATTAAATATGCAATACTTATTTGATATAATTACAAATTTTCACAATGATAACTAAATACATGTAAGATTTTGACACTGATACGTAATTAAAATAAATGATTAGGAAATATATTTATTGTTTTATTTTCAAAACCAACATTTACCAACTTTTATTGGTAAAATTTAGCATGTACCAAATTCTATTGGTAAAAGCCAAAAAAATTATTTATTGTTTAAAAAACTCACATTTTCCAACTTATGTTTGTAAATCTCGGGCTGTTATAGTAACATATACATTATTGGGTATAACATTTTGAGACAGGGTAGGTAAAATAAGAAGCCTGTTAAAATTCGAGCTCTTAATATTAATATTAATCGGTGCTTCGTCGCGGATTTGTATATTCTATTTAAATAACACGTGGAACATTTTTATATCACGTTTGGTACTTTGTACCCCGCCCATTTTCATATTGTACAGACAAGCTCGTGACATATTTTTATAGACAATTAAATTTTATACAAACGATCTCTTGCACTTTTTGTTTATAAACTTACAATTAGCCATCCAAACGATATTCGAGTTCCGAATTGAAAATGGAATATTCCGTTGGGCAAATAAATAAAGATATTTATATATCGAGGGAAAAAAATGAGCTGGCGATCTTTGATCGAACCAACGACGAATTTTTCGTATCCCCATATTGCGCATAATTATTATAACAGTTTGCTTTGTAAAACCGGTTTCGCGTTAGGCTTTGAACAGTACGAGAGGCTACTTTGGCCATGGATTATTTATTTATTTAGGATTCGGGACCAAGGGAGACGAGAGACGATGCATGCAAAAAGGATTTTGCGCTCTCGGCTCTATCATTGGCTCAGGGGTGGTTGGATGACCGCGTAGTTCCAGGGGTGGACGACCCTCCATTCCGATTGGCTAATTATAGCATTGGGCCGATGACGTCACGGGGCGTGCTCGCGACACGATTGGTCCAAATGGTACGAAAGACCCTCGAGAAATACAAGCAACAGGGGGATGGTGTAAGTGACACGTGTTCGGGTGGGTACTCACCCTTGAAAATGCAGGCGCGCATTCGAGGGTGAGTACCGACCCCCGCTGTGCCTATGCTTCCCTCGACGTTCTCTCGCTCGTATCGCGTTACGCGAGCGACCGTTGACGGGCGCAACAACGGCCTTCAGGGGCGGTGACGGGGGTAACAAAAACGGCAACAAGACGCGAAATCTGAAGGGAAAATCTCTTCAAATGACGGACCACCCCGCACGAACGAAAGGGCAAGGTTTCGGTTACGGAGACTGAATCTCGACTCGATTCTACGATTCTAGTCTCGTACTCAACATCCGATTTATTTTTTTCACATATGTTTCGTCCTACCGCCCATGCTTTGCTAACAATCTTTTTTTAATCGAGAAGATTGTCTATAAAAGTTCAGAAGAAAATTATATTATTTTCAATTATCTTCTTATTGCTTTTTTATTTTCTTTAATACTTTCTTTTTCTCTGGAGAGGCACTTGATAACAGCACCATTTTGTATGGTTTTCAGCTACCGTCCAATATAATTCTAGGAGAGACAACGTTTACTGGGGTATGCTCTACCCCAGACAAATTCAGCGTTAGCCAGTAATTCATGTTATGTTAATTAATTTCTCTTTTTCATATGCTCTTATTGATTTTTCATTAACAATAAAAATATTTATCAAATTGTATAGACAATATATTTTATCTGATAAATAAACGGGTTTGCTTTAAGGACGTTTAATTGATCAATGAATTAATAAATAGGTATTCATGAAAAAATCAGAACATTATCAGGATCTATAAAGTCATCTCTTAAAATTTCAAGATTCGAGGATATCTTGCTCGTTAGAAATGAATAGAAACATATTGCCTAAATTAACATGTGCTTTTATGAATTTCAGTGGTTATTTCCGTCTATAAACATTAAATTCACAATCATTGACAAACAGTTTTTGATGAAAATTGCAGAATTAATAAAAAAATATTCTAAGAACGTTTGTAGAGCTTCATAAAATGGATTGAGTACTCATGAGATTCGTAACAAATTAATATGTCTCGAATAATGCTAATTTCGGTGAAGTTAAGATCTTCTTCTAGTCTAGAATTTTGAAAAAATCGATTTTTTTGCATATTTTCAATGTTTAGTATTTCAAGAATATATCCTCCAAAGAAAATTTGGAAATTCCAAATATTAATAAAGTTCAATCAGACGTGATGAACAGCGGATTCAGCGCTCTGAACTCCGAATTTCTCGTCATCAAAAAACACCAAAAGACTTCGATTTTGAAGAAGAAGGAGTATATATAAGGCAGTTTTATTTGCATAACTTTTCACACAAGTTTTTTACAAACACACATCACCCTTCTTATCTCTAGCCGTCCCTTCCATCGTATTCTCTCCTCTCCCTCTCGCTGTTCTTGCATTCCTCTTCTATTTCTCTAAAATGTGTACACAGGTCCTCCGTTATTCTTCCCCCTAACATTTTTATTATTTCCCTTCCTATCGCTAAGCTATCAACTCCTTCCAACCAACCCTCTGCTGCCTTCCTCGCCTTTTCCGTAACCCCTCCAGCCTTTCCTGCACGCCATTAGGTGCTCCAACGTTTCGTTTTTTTCACCACAGATTCGACACATCCACTCCTCCTTTTCCCCTTTCTTCCTTACTCTTCCGATATTTTCACATCTCATTCTCGCCCACGCCTTCTTATTCCTTCCCTTCATCCCCTCTTCCGACCAATATCTCCACAGTGCCTCCTCATTTCTGTAAATATGCTTGTAGTTGCTGTTGTATGAAGATCGATTTATCTTCTGCTCCTCCTTTCTTAATCCTTTCTGTTTCAATCTTTCGAGTAAGAAGAAGGAGTATTTAAGCCTCAGGAATCGCCGATTAACGAAATATAAGTATATGTACCGTTATATGAGTTAGACTGCATGAAACTGTACGCGAATCTTTAAACGCGTTTTTCTCGAAACTACTTTTTTCGAGACAGCTCCCATGATATCTCAAGTCGTAATGAACCGATTTACTTGAAATTTTTTGGGGACCTTCTCTATAAATCCCTCTATCGCTCCTACCGCTTTTATCGCGAAATTTTGTTACTAATTATTTTTAAAAAATCTGTTGCCTAGAGGACGGTCGTAAGCTTGGCCGAACTCTGATCATGGCAACGTCGCAACCGCGCGCTTTTTGAAATAACAAACTATGCCTTCTGAGAAACTAATCTGAGAAATCAAATATTCCTGGTTGAAATTATAATTGTGTGAGAAAACTTTTTTTAATAGATGATAAAAGCCTTAAGCCATTAAATGTACAATTGTGTTCAACTAAAATGCATTGTTTTGCAAGCCTCCTAAGATACTGTATAGTTGCACCAAGCATCCAAAAATGTTACCGATGGAATTAATTTCCCATGATATTATAGCTGCCCCGCAACCACTCTTAAACCTGCGACAATACGAGTGACAGATAGCTTTGCGGGTTATGTGATCGCGGCGTTGTCAACCATACTAAACTGATTACGCTAGTAACACAAATTATTCTTTTGACTTATCCAGATACCAGAAGAACCCCCTTCGACAAATTCCTTTCCGGAAATCCCTCAGTTCATAGTCCAAAATAAATAACATTCTTTAACACTTTGACTGCCGGACTGATTTTCCATGGTTTGTCGAGACGCCAAAATGAACTTTTCATTATGCGATGCATATTATGATGAAATATATCTCCCGGCAGATAATATGAGTTATAAAATCATGTTTGAAGCATTTTTTGTGGTGGAGGTCACCGGTGCCCCCCACGGCGCTGTAGTTAATTATTACGATTGTGTTTTTTTTAAACAATCGTGCTTCGGTTGCTAAGTAATATTGACCACGCCGCCGGTCAATGGTGGCCCCCACTGCAGTCAACGTGTTAAACGGCCACTATCGGCGCATTTTTTTCCTTAGTGTACCAAAACTATAGGTATGATGTTTTTAGGGTATATAGCATTTTCTCCCATTTGAAAAAATCAGTAGTCTTGTAATTAGGGGAATTATGCTGAAGATTATATACTCAGGTAAGATGACACATGGCTTCCCATCTGTTAAACTATACGTACCGCAAGTGCCTAGATGATGTTTACATGTCGGCTCACGGATGTCGCCACCATTTAAATCTTCAGTGATCGCCTGCTGGCGTTGTTTTGACGTGGTGTGCAATATTTTGATATCGTCACTTAAAAATATTATTGTGTTGAAAGTATTTCTCGCGATAAACTTGTGTCAGGTACATTTTTTTGTATTGATTACTTTATTGTGAACAATGGTTAATAAGACTATGAATATCGAAGAATGATTTAAAGTAACCTCAAAATTGTAAGTAAAAAAAGGCGGCAAGTTTTTTTGTTGTATAAAACATTAATTTATATCTTTAAGAATACTGTATCAAAGTTCGAAAGCGAAATTCGAAGTTATATAAAAGTTGCAGCCAGCGAGCGTAACTTGTGTCGGAGCGCGTCTTACGCGCGTCCGCAAGGTCGCTCTCACAGGAAGCAGAGATCAATTCCCAGGGAGGGTTCTTTTTAGAAAGATTTGTCCAGAGAAGATTTGCTTCAAAGATGTTTGAGCGGCCATATCCAGAATGCAAATGAAAGTTTGAATTCAACCGTTTAGTTTATGGCCTCGAGGCATTTACATTCTGAGCTGAAAATTGCTGAAATAGCTGTGTTCCTTACGACTGGACTATTCAATGAGGGATTCAGTTCAATATGAAAAGAGACGAATGTGCTGGGCATCCAAATTGGAACCAGGCCTCGGATATTTATGAAAGACAGGAATCGTCACCGCATAGATCGGCAGAACCGGCGGAACGCGTTTGACTGCAAGGAGGCACGTTTCGCCAGAAAGGAGGAATTGCTCCAACAAAATCATCCTTTTCGAGAAGTAGAAGAAGTGTTGTATGCGTATGGGATCGCGGATTGACCGATAAGTCAGTAAAATCAATAGTTTTCATATGTACAAACTTTAAACGAGTTTTTCTAAAAATCTTTTTTTTTTAAATTGGCGGGGAGTGTCACTTAAAAAGTATTTGACCGACCGTGCTGAAATTTTGCATAAATATATTTTCATGCAGAATTGTGACTTTATAATATTATTTTCGCTATGAACTTACAAATTTTAAGTTATCAGTTTAAAAAGTTACGTTTTTTTTACATTAATGTGACAAGAAAAGCGTAAAATACTGAATTTTGTTTTTAAATAGTTACCAAATTTATAATTTTTTAAAAAATTTATATAGAGTGGAATTATGTTATTAATCAAAACCTTTGTCGTTTTCCTGTGTTACATGACTCAAAAAAGTGTACGAGTGCCCGTCACTTCAAAACTCGCGTGTGCAATAGCGCTGGTAAGTCCACCATTTCCTTTTTTACATTTAAATATAAAATTATTTGAGGAAGTAAAATATCATAATAAAATGTTGTCAAATTTTCATAAATATTACATATTTTTATCTCCCTCAAAAATTCCTAAAATAAACGCTTTATTTTTGCGTTTTTACTTGTAATTCCCCCCTTAAGATGACATAGTCCACAGCTTCAGTACAAAATAAAAAAATAAGGAAAATCGTAAGAGCGTTAGAGCTCAAAAGTAAGTGAAGGGTGCTATCCTTCAAGATGACGCAGATGCTGAATCTGCGGAAGATATTACTCAGGTTGTTATTGATAACGATGACTCCAATGCGGCATGCCTTTATGGCAACGAATTATATAGCAAATCAAAACTAGGAGAACATTGAGTATGTTTCCAGTTATGTAAACGATAGTACCACACTCTATGTGTTGGTGTTGCATTAAGAACTAAGATGTTCAAGTACCTATGAATTGTGCACCGATAATTAGGTACATCAATTTAGATTGATGTGTGCAAACTTATCCACTCCGATATGATTGGTGTTTTTGTTATTTTATTTCTGTTTTGTAATTTTCTTTTTAGTGTCAGAATCATTTTGTGTGCTTCGTAAATAAATGTTCTTAACGCGTACCTTAGATTTCTTTTTTATCACCATTAAATAATCACTGAGCAACCGATCGCCTTAAAATTTGCAGGATACATAGAGAATTATGGCATAAAGTGCATGACAGTCTCATTTTTCCAAAATTTTGGAAATATTTTTGCAGATTCAGTTACCACCGGAAAATCTTTTCCAAAATTTTTGAAAAATAAGACTGTCATACACTTTATGTCATAATTGTCTATAGTATATCCTCCAAATTTTAAGGCGAGCGGTTGCTCAGTGCCGGACAATTTACGGATCCCGTTTTCGAAGCGCAAATAGCTCGTCGCCAGTTACACTACTACACAATTTTCTATAGTTAAGACCTATGGAGTCCAAGTATGGCAGCTATGTTATTTCAAGAAAGTGTGGCGAGGTTAAAATTCTCGTTGAAAACAACCAATATCAACCAACTTCTCGAAGATGAAAAATGAAAAAATTGTTTAACCGTTGAACTCTTGGCTCATTGGGCAATATCGTCCTGCGTGCGCATGGCAGCATGAACGCGCAGCACATGCGGTCCTCGCGATTATTCTAAAAACCAAAATGAAATTATTCTTTTCCTTCTTGTACCTCGGATGAATCGCCAAAGGCCTAAGGGTATAGATATGTACACGTACGGATAGGTGGAAAGAGTTGGTAAGATTCTTGACACGGTGTACAGGATGAGGATAATTTAAAGAGGTCACGCACGCGCCAGATGGATGGCACGGCTGGAGAGCCGCGAGTCGAAACGCTAGTGGACACGACTCGACGCGGAGCTTACGATCGTGCAGCTGGCCAACGATTCCGAGTGCATTCATTTCTGGTCGAACATCTCTCTACCGGTCCGTCTTTCGGGCATTGCCCGCTCCGTCTAGTCATATAGCTGCCCATGAGTGGCATCCCTGAAGTAAAACATAAGACGTTTGAGAATTCAACTGGCTCGTGCACACGCCATGTTTGAAAAATTTATTCACCGATTTACCATATGTTTGGTTGGAGCGTCGATCGTACAATTTTAGACAAAAGAGTGACTTTTTGAGGGTCGAAGAGATCACGATAACAGAGATAGAACGCACAGACGTAACGAGTTTTCCATTGCGGCATCAATTTAATAATACAAAGTAGAAAAATTCTTTTTTGTCGTCTCGTGAAAAAATTGTAATATGCTCAATAGAAATTCTTTTTCGACGCATTGCTGAGAGAGTCGTCTGTCGGAACGACTCGGTCGTTATGTCGAGGCTGCAAGGAGACGCGATCCTTTGCGTGCGCCCGGTCAGTGTTGAGTTACCCTATCGATATCAAATTATACGCCGTCTTGAATCGATACCCTCATGAAGAAACATCGCTTGCGGTCACCGGGTTTCGAAGAACAAGGCAAAAAAACGGACGGTCCGAGGAAAGGGAACGAATGAATGGAACAACCGGGCTGAGAGGATATTCGATTCGAAAAGTGAGAATGCGCATATAAGACATTTCATGATATTTCAGAAACGTTTTTTAGAACGAACAATTTCTCGAGATTTTGCCTTTTGCGATTTTGAATTATTTTCAATGCTGATATCTCGTCGATCGATCGTCGTAAAAATAATTATAAAAATGACAAATCGTAGTTTTTTTAACTTTCATTTTGAAAATGAAAATTGGTTGTTTATGTAGAACATTTTTGCGAAAAAGCAACATAATCGGAAAGTCGATAAAACGTAGGGTAGAATTTAAATCACTGTTATTTTAAGATTTATTGCTTAATTTTGAAAATTTCGCGGGGTTAATTATGACGGAACGGCTCGTATAATAATGGCGGATCTTGGGAGGAACGAAAGTGCGGCTGAATTTCGCCGACAGATTTTTTAACCAACGTCCGCCGAGCGTGGTGAAAATTACACCGGAAATCCGCCCAAATATAAGAGACGAATTATTAATTTTGATACATCGTAGTGGAAACGTGAGTTTCTCGATATACAGAGGGTGGCTAAATTATTATACTCAAACGTAAATTTTGTTAGTGATATTTGAAAGACTGTATCTCGGTGAAAAATGGTTGTATCAAGATAAAAAAAAAGCAGTTTGAAGCTTCAAGATTCTAGTTTAGAGATCTCGTGGCGAAACAATTTTATTGAGCTACGGTAATTACGCAATCATAAGAAATAGGGCGAAGAGATTTTGTCATATTTTGTCTATTTTTTGTTTTGATCGATGGGTTTAGAAAATTTTCTTTTCATTAAATAAATAGATGAATCAGCTTTGTCAGTTTCAATTCTATTTTTTATTTATCTCTTTACGAGAATTTTCGGCAACTTTCAGTACAATTGTTGATATGGATTCATATTACCTGCCACCATTTTCAAAAACATAACATTTACAATCTGTTTTTTCCTAAAAAGGTTTTAAAATTTTCTTCTCAAAAATTGCGAAAGGATTTTACAAGAAATGTTTTCAAGTTTTCAAAACTACCCCTTCATTTTCTGTGCGATCATTGGTTCCTGAGATTTCGATGACCAAAAGCAAACGGACTCTTTTTCATTAAAAATCCGATATCTGAGCCAAAAAGATGGTTTCTAAAAGATCAAGAATAATTGTAAATTAGTAAATAATTACACAGTATGTAATTCGTATTACTGTATTATATTCTTATTACAAATCAACAAATATTGTGTAAACATTTTGCTATGCTACAGATTCGGGCGATTTGTTCAACAATTTTTTTTGTATACCGTTACGTGCAGACACTTCTTTTTTCTTTTAGTTTTTTGATAGGGAAATTTCGATATCAAAATGTTGTCAAAAAAATTTTTTAAACGTAATGATAATAATAATAATAATAATAATAATAATAATAATAATAATAATAATAATAATAATAATAATAATAATAATAATAATAATAGTGAGCGAGCGTGAGAGAAGTGGGTAACAGGAGTGGAAAGGATTAAGAAAAAAAATACATATTGAGTACGAAAAAGCAAAGAGACCGCCGTTATTATGCAGCGGCGTGATAGTTTCTTTGTGCGGTTCGAGTTCTCGGCTTTCCTTCGCCGAACTGGTCGCTGGTATAATTGACGCCTGCTCTTCATTGCCCGTTGTTTCACCAACCATTGTTATCAGTATAATCGAGATGCTGGGTTCGATGATAATTCATGGTGACTAAAATTCTTCCAATAGAGAAGTTTTATATTCGAATTTACGAAAATTTTACTTTTGTCACAATAATTGATGCAATCGGCGTGAAAAAGTATTGTTATAGTAATTGTCTGTATTATTATTAAGGAAAGGAGATAGAGGAGGGGTGGGGCTAGCAAATTTTTTGGTAAAAAACAATTCGAAAAGAAAAATATGGTATTTTTAATTTTTCGAAGATTTTACCTGTATAGATAAATAATTAAGGCCGTCTTCTAGTCTAAAATTTGAAAAAATGATGTTTTTGGCATATTTTCAAGGGTGTGTTTAAAGAATATATTTTACCAAGGAAAATTGGAAATTCCAAATATTAACGGAGTTACAGTTGTAATTCCAGGGGATTATGATCGGTCCTGAAAGACATGCGTTCGCTCTCAGGCGTGATAAACAGCGGATTCACCGTTCTGAAATCCGAACTTCTCATCATTAAAAAACATCAAAAGACTTAGATTTTGAAGAAGAACGAATATTTTATAGACCAGGAATCGCCGATTAACGGAATGTGAGTATGTGTACCATTATATGACTTAGACTGCCTGAAACTGTATTCGAATGTTTAAACGCGTTTTTCTCGAAACTACTTTTTTTTCGAAATACCTGACATGATATCGCAAGTCGTAATGATCCGATTTAGTTGAAATTTTTTGTGGACCTTCTCTACACAGCCCTCCATCGCCCTTGCCAGATTTATCGCGAAGTTTTGTTACTATTTATTTAAAAAAATCACCAATTGTGAAAAAACCGACAAAAATTACTCTTTTTTTAAACAGCCAGTATTTTGCGAGCTTTTTTCTTGCCTGAGGTATGGACTATAATGACATCCTTACTAATTAAAAATCTATTTTTTTAGACGACCAGGAGGGTTGAAATCATGTCAATTAGGAGAGGCCGTTTTTTTCTACCCCACCCCGCCCCAGTTTATCAGCCTGCATCTACTAGAATTATGGATTTTTTTCGCAATTTTTGTATACAATATCATAGGATAAATAAATATATGGTAAAAAAATAGATACGGAAATATTTTTTATTTTTTTGTAATTACATGTTGAAAAATCTCCAAATTTTGGCCGTCTAGACTAGAAGACGGGTTTAAAAATTAAATGGTCTTCGAGGTTTGTGATTTTGTGATATCACAGATGTATACAAAAAACCTATCAATGTTGTAGCACACAAGTCAAATACTCTTCGCGTACACTTTTTCAGATCTTTTTTTCAAGGGTTTTTTTAGCGACAAGTATTTTAATTCGAACCGCCAAAAACGATATTACCGAGGCAGGAATATGTTATTTGGGTAGTGCGGAAAGCCAGTATCACACTTGCAACGAGAGATTCTCGGTCTCGTTTGTTCCGGGTTCGTCGTCAAGAGCGCTCGTCAATCTTTGGGGTCGACATTTTTTGAGGGATCAAGATTCGGCGGTATTGAGTAGAGTGATGAGGATCCAGTCGAGGGTTCAACGTATACTAGACAGTATGTACGGATCCCCTCGTAGGCCCTCCAAAATGGCAGAAACTTTACATTTGCATTGAATAGAGGGTACGGAGGGGTTATAGATCCTCCCATAACTGCTTCGTCAGGCAGAGTTGTTATCAAGAGCGGGTTCCGTAATGCCCCCAGATTCGAGCGGGAGGGCACGTTGGCATTGAGCGGAGACTGGCGGCTTGAACGCTACAAAGGAAATAGGTTCTAGGAGATTGAGACAGAGAGTAAAAATTTCGACTATAGTCATCATGGTGGCCTTGTGATTCGAGGAAACGAGGATTATGGGATATTCGTATCACTTGCCTGGCCAGTAAGGAATCCATGATGGGATCGCCAACTTGAACTGAGAAAGTTGAAGTTGGTCACTCCCAACACTCGCAACAAGGAACAAAGGAATCGAAATAAGGATGAGCCTAAAATTTAAAGCCTATCGACCACCGCTCGATCTATTTCATGAATTAAATCGTCCAGTAAAGGGACGTCGGACGATTCGCTCCGCTCTCTTCTACAATGTTCCAATTGTGACGAAAGGCCGGAATTCAAAACTCAAGTATTGTGATTATACGGGCGAGTTGTAAGGCCGCGAAATTGAAAAAATATTGTCGAAATTTCTCAATAGCGGCGACAAGCGAATCGGAAGAAGCTCCTCGGTTCAAAATAAACATCTGCAACACTTTGAGGGAGCGAAGAACGTAAAGGGAGTCCAAGAGGTTCACTCGACCCCTCTAGGCGCCTAGCAGAAAATCTGTCGTGGAACACCCGTCAAGGTTCGAGCCTGGGCAAACAAGACTTTAGCCTCTTTCGGTTAACGGGTCGCGCGTGTGGATACTTCCGGTGTTGTGCACGCGACCACATATATCTCGTTTGGGCATACGCAGAGTCCTTCACACGTTTTAAAGTAACGGTCAGATAATTAATCCGCGAAGACCAGGGGCCATAATGGTCTTTATGTAACGAGTAGTTACGTTTCATTACCCCAACAAATTTGTCCATTACGAAAATGTCCCAATTAGGTATTTCCTAAATGAGCACCAACTTTTGGCTACTTCCAAAAGTTCATGACTATTGGCCAAGTTATTAGCCCATAGTTATTTAGTAACATTCGAAAACGCCATCCCTGCGTTCTCCGGCACTGAACGTTAAAGTTTTGAGGGTATCTAAAGTATTATAGCAACAAGTTTACAAAAATACAATGTTTAGCCACTTTTTGCCATAATTTTCTAGCTGCCTTCAACATTTTAACGCGAACGGCTGCTCAGTTTTGAAGAGGGTACGAATTGCATTTTCGAATCGCTCATCGCACGTAATACTGACTCTTAACCCTTTGAGCTCTAAGGACCCATATATGCGTCAGCCTATCCGTCTGTGAACCACATAAGCTTGAAAGTATTCAGGTCTCAAAGGTCTCAAAGTACTCGCCTCGCTTTATTTCTTTTTTCTGAGGTTCTTTTTTAGGGTTTCGTTGAAAATGTACACAAGCCTTCTCTGATATGATCAACGTCCCCCGGGGCAGGTTGCTTTATGATTTAAGTTTGGGTTTGGGATTTTTTTCTTTAATTGCCTGCTGCAAATTACGTAATTACGTATTATGAAAATATGTTGTATTGTTACGGGAATGCTGTACCTAACAGAAATAATAGGAAAGAGAATAAGAGGAAGTCATTTAAATTAACCAGAACTCATATAGACAACTTTAGTGCGTGTGCGTGTGTGTGTGTGTGTGATTTGGGTCGTTTCTGACGGCAGCGCCGCCATCAGTACCATCCGAATTACTAGATAGCACATTCGAGGGGACACTAGCCTGATCACCTGAGCATTACAGACTTCGGACTCCTTATACAGACTTCATAATGAACATACAGGCAAAGATATTTTTAAAAAATTGTAATGTAACAGGGATGTCTGTACACGTCATTGTCAATCAATCTGTAGAGTCATGTGCGGTAAGTGTGCGTATATGAAATGTTTCAGAAACGATTTATAACTAAAGCGCCGCACCTCTCATATTCAGTGTCCCGTGCGGCGTCCTGCGAAGAGGTCTATTTTTAGTAGCCCCTAACGCGCCATTTTATTTTATCACGTAAGTGAATTTTTTTTCTCAAATTATTACGATGTTTTACTATATTTGGCGTCCAATCTTTTGTAGACTTGTCCCCATTTTTGACGTTTCATATTTATCATCGAGTACTATGTAGTGTTCAGTTTGACCAGTAAAAATTTTTCAATTTTTGAGATGACGCAATCCCAAACTATTTTGATGAAATCCCGTTTTGATGGGTTGAGGTAAGTGTGCGCACATGCTTGTTGTGTAAGTGTGCGCATGCGCCTGCCCGTTTCAGAAACTTCGTATTAATACTGCAATATTTTGTTTCAAGATCGAAAGGTACAATATCAATGCCATCAATGTTCGTTACAATTCATCTTATTGAAGTTTATTCTTGTTTTCAAATTGTTTTTTATTAGAGTACCTTTAAAACATCTAATAACAATAAATAAAAATTTGTCATGTTCCCGTGTCTGTTTATACTTATTTAATAGATCAAAATCTCGTCATTTTATGTTGCGCACCCTTACCCACACTGCTGCGCACACTTGCCCCTATATTGGGGTAAGTGTACGCATTTCGGACTATGCTTGTTTTGGTCAGTTTTTGAGAATTCGTGCGGTTGACGAATATTATTTCTATCGTCAAGTTATTGCTTAATAACCACTCTAACTAATTAACGTCGTTTTATTGCATTAAACTTGGAATTTTCAATTTTATGGCATTTCAAAGCTTAAGTCCGCACACTTGCCCCAAATGATTCTACAGTTTTCAGGATCGTTTCGTTGGAAACATCGATACTTGACGATCGGTTGACGACGATCGCAATAGTTTATTTACGTTGTCCATTTTTGTTTTAAGAAAATTTAAACAATATCATTTGGCCTAGTTGATAAAACTTGGGGTGCCTCTTCAGGAGAAGTTCGAATAATAATTTCTATCTATTACTAATTGTAAGTTTGTAACTCTATGGTATAAAAAATACATGTTATTCGGTAATTATAAAATGAAAGTAGCAGTTAAGAAAACGAAAAGAATAATTAAAAAACTGGGCTCATAAAAAACATACGGAGAATATAAACACGAGGATGAGGCGTAAGGGCTGATTATAGAGAATAAAAGAAAGCTCGCGTGCCACGAAAGGACAAAGGCCAGTACGTGTGGCAAAGACAATAAAAAATGTACGTGCACCAAAGAATGCCAAACGCGTTGATTAAAATGAGAATTGGGGGAATAAACCGGGTGTATTGGGTGTTCTCTTAGGACGTTTCTCCGGAGCGAAGCTTGAACTCCAATCCCTTCGACCTTCTGTTTGTCCTATTCAAGTCCAATTTGACACGACGTACGGACAAGCTCATTTGAGAAAACGACCCGTGTCATTACCGCTATAGACTACCAAATAGCGTGAGAATATTTTCCCATCTATCGAGTATCCTGTCGGTTTAAAAATCATTCTTGAGCTAAAAATGTCTTATAGATGATATAATAATACTTCTAGATAATATAAATATACTTATAGATGAGATAATGAGACTTATAGATGAGAGAATAATATTTATAGATGGGATAATAATGTTAATAGATGAGATAATAATATTTCTAGATTAAATAATAATACTTCATCAGTCTTGTTTTTATAATAAGATTGAAATATGTTTTCCCATAAACACCAAAACAACGATAACAACAACAATAACAATAGTAATATTGATATAATAAAATATATATGTTACTTTAAAGCCTGAACTACGGTGAATCTCAGGTTTAACTAGTAAATCTGAAGATTTACCAACGTCAGTTGGGAAACGCGAGGATTTTTTAAACAAGAGATAATTTTTCTGGCTTTTATCAATAGAGTTTGGTCGATGCTAAGTTTTACCAATAACAGTTGGTAAACGTTGCTTTTGAGAATAAAACTATAAATATATTTCTTAATCATTATTTTTAATTACGTATCAGTGTCAAAACCTTACATGTATTTAGTTATCACTAGCGGTACCCGGCATGCGTTGTTATGTCGTTTTGGTGTTATAATTCATTTGGCACACAATATTTTTTGTTTTTCTGCCCATGTGTAGAGCATGAATTTTCCAAATATAATCTATACCGTACACATTTTTAGCGATTGTCCCCGTGCCTCGTTGATGGACATTGCAAATGCCAGTCGCACTGGAAACTGCAAACTTTTGAAATCGAATGGCATATATTTTCGTATCATTGGCATACGTGATAACAGTACATCGTCTTTTCCTTAAAATTGTCTATTTTAAATTGTAATTTCGCTGACATTGTTCATCATATATTTTCCTGGAAACCCAGTATCGTTGCAAAGTCGTGGCGGATTGATGTTTCGTGAAAGTATGATAGGCACGCCCATTTTCAATGTTACAACGTGCGGCGCTATGCTTGGCCAATGAAACGAATTTAGGAATTCAGTTGGATAATTAACAACTTGTTCTTGATTAATAAAAGCCGCAATCGATTTGTACATTTCAGCTTCTCATGATATTCTCTTTTGAATCGTGAAATTTATATACTTGACATTGGTGATTTTTCTGCTAATATAGCACGTTCTCTTAACCACATATGTTTTTTGTAGTTATGTGCAGTATTTTCAAAAACTTTGTTAATTAATTCGTCTGTTATTGCTGTTATTTTAAGAAAGTTTGTACGTCGTCGTACGTACTCTAACTGTTTCCTGTCTTGCT
>JAPYZT010001710.1:0-31771 GCA_030522965.1 Tryphoninae sp. A BG-2022a | reverse complement strand
AAAAAAAAAAAAAACAAAAAAAAAAAAAAAAAACAAAAATAAAATAAAAAAAAAAAAAAATATATAAATATATAATATATTTATATATTAATATTTACATTGACACAGAGTTCAGTAAGCTAATATTCTCGAGTCGGTGATCGCGAACCGCCGAGTTGCACCGTTCGATAAAAGAGCGATGAAGACAGTAAGAGACAGAGAGACCAGAAGAGAGAGAAATATACCGTAACGCGGAATCCGGATCGTGCCACTCTTGTACTGTACGAGATTATCGTACAGTTCGAAATATTTTTTTCACCCAGTTTCGCGGATGCTGAGGTTTCCCAGTCGTTGCCCAACGAGCTCTGCAAACACTTTTGCAAATTCTCTTGCATACGGTTAATAAATATATGTATGTGCCTACGCGTGGATGTGTGCGTGTGTGTGTATGTGCATCGTCTTGCATAGAGTTTAGACAACTTTTATCTATATGTATATAGAGATAAAATTCATATAAAGTATGTGTGTGTGTGTGTGTAAGGGAGTCGAGGCGCGCGTAACGGTGTCGTCCGCGCAACTTCTTCCTCTCTCTCTCTCTCTCTCTCTCTCTCTCCCTCTCTCTCACTCGCACGCGCCTTTTTCCATTTCTCATTTTTCCCAGTGGGTACACCTATAACTAAACCGCCAAGACCCGTTGCCGCACGCCATCTTTCTCTTTCTCTTTCCTAGCTCGATGCACGCATGGAAATATCCGGAGGAACCAAATACTGGGCCAAGGTAACGATCGGACGCGTGCCTATCAATAATTTAACAGTTTTCTTCTTCTCCTTCTTCTTCTTCTTCGTTTTATATTTTCTTTTTCACTGTTGCTCGAACGTTCGATATAACTACCGCTAGAACAAAACTAACGTTGGGAACACGAACGATTTCGTAAGAACGAAATTACGTTTACTGACGACGGAATATTTTAAGATTACGGTGTTTTTCTCTATTCTCTCTCTATCTCTCTCTCTTTTTCTTTCTCTATTTCTTTTTTCTTTTATTCCGTGTGAAAGCGATCGGATACAAAATGACGAGACGTAATAAATGCAACTGCGAGAGAGAGAAAGAGAATCGAGTTCTTGAATATTTATCGAAATTTTTATTAGAGGAATTTAATTAATGATTTTTCTTCTATTTCTTCTTTTCCTTTTCTCTATTTCTATTTTTTTTTATTCCCTGTGAAAGCAACGAAAGAAGAAGTAATAAATTCAAGTGCGACAGAGTTCGTTGAGTTCTTGAATATTTATCGAAATTTTTTATTAGAGTGGATTTAATTAATGATTTTTCTGGTAGATGTACTTATGTTCTTTTTTAATTTTTTGTAAGTTACGAGCATTCTCGACGCGCTCGACGTAATTTACGATAAAACGAAAATATTTAGTTCCTCGTGAGCACCCCTCTCTCTCTCTCTCTCTCTGTCTCTCCTGGCATCCTGGCCAATCGAATAACGTAACAGTAAATTGAAATGAAGTCTCCCTCTCTCTCTCTCTGTCTCGCTATAGGCTCACCGTTACCATGCGGTTTTTCCCGTCTTGCGGGAAACAAACGAGCAGTTGTATATCGAAATTGTGGTATCGCGTGTTTAATGTAAAGCTGTCGGTCTTGGTGCAGGGCGCGTCGCTCAGCGTCCTCCGCAAATATTTTCAGGAGATTCGATCTTTCCACTATTTCTTTCCATTTTCATTTTTTTTCCGTTTAATATATGTAACTCACGATATAAATATTTATATCAATGTAAATATAAATTTATATAAATAATTATTTATTTATATAAATATAAAGTTAATTAGATAAATATAAAGTTAACTAGATAAATAATTATGTAAACATTAATCACAAATATTGAATTTTATTAATTAGCAATGTTTGTCTAAAAAATAAATGAAATAAATAATAAATAAATTAATATTTATCTAGTATTTGTATAAATAGTAATGAAATATATATTAAAATATTAATAAATAAATAAATTGTTTATTATTATATTGAAATATTGAATAAATATAAAATATATTTCATTCATTTTTATATAAACATTTGTTTGAATATAATTTTTTTTATGTATATAATATGATATAAAGTAATTAATTTATTTATTACTAATAAATAAATTTACATTGCCACAAACATAAATAAAATTATATCCAAATAAATATTTCCAATATTTCTCCCAAAAAAATAAATCAAGCAAACGATAAATAAATATATCCCTTCATTATTTTCTTTACATCGCTAGTAATTCGATCTGGTCCAAAGCGCAAAAGTTGCGATAAAAGAAGATGAAGCAAAAAGGTGACGATCCGCGTCGTACGCCCCCGCGACTCGAGCGTAACGTATCACGTTGCATTAACATTATGATACCCATTATCTATTATACATCGTGATACCGAAGCGAATATATATATATATATATATATATATTCGCTTCTCTCTTCCGATATGCTATACATTTTCACGTATATATATATATATAAACGTGAAAATGTATAGCATATCGGAAGAGAGAAGCGAACCGTTCCAGGATCATCTTCAATGTCTTGCGTGCAAACGACGGAGAACGAGATTGCAAAATATGATAAACACAGTCTGCCGTGCAACGATAGAAAGTATCTACCTATATTATAGATATACACGTGCATAGACGTGTGTATGTGTCTCTCCAGTTATAAGAACGAGAAGTTGAAGGCGCATCCTGCGGGACTACCGATGCGTTATCGTTTACTTATTTTTGCCCCTACGTGTACGACTTCCATCGTGAAAACGACCACTGGACGAGAATATAATCGCTCCTTTCCTTCTCTTCGGCTTCTTCGTCGAGCTCGTTGATTTTTGAATTTTTTAGTGTTTTTTTTTGGTTTGTTTTCTTTTTTTTTCCTCGTCCTACTCGATGCTTCGTCGCATAGAGCACGACGCGATCGAGATATCGAGATCGTAACGGTGTCCGGTCATACGTCGCTGGTCCTGCACGTGGACGAGTATGTAATCGTTACGTGTAACGTATATTTTGTAACGCACGATCGTAAATGATACTTATTTTCGTTCCCCCACTCCCCTCCCCGCCGCTCCTATTAATTTACGTGTCATGTATATTTGATCTTTTTTTATAGCTTGCTCCAATTATTTCTGTACTTTGGAAGAGCCTGGAACGTATGGAATGTTATGTAAATTATTCAAAAAACATTGAGATCTAAATTGTGTGGTTGAAAGTTTGAAATTTTTTTTTGAAAATGTTTTAGTGAAATTTTGCAATTTGTAATGTGGCAAAATTTTATTTTATTTATGAGCCACGAAAATTTGATTTGTTTTGTGATTGGCTTCAATAATTTTTGTACTTTGTGACAGTCTGTGATTCTTGGAACCTATGGAATTTCGTGTAAATTATGAAACATTTTGAGAAAATAATTGTTCGGTTGAAAGTTTGGAATTTTTTTTGAAAATATTTGAGTAAAGTTTTGCAATTTATAATATGAAAAAATAAAAAATTTAATTTACCAGCCACAAAAATTTGATTTTTTATATGACTTGCTCCAATAATTTTTGTACTTTCTGTCAGCCTGTGAGTCCTGGAACGTAGCAATATCATGTAAATTATGAACAAATTAGAAGCAAAAATTATGCGATTAAAATTTTGCAATTTTTTGGAAAATATTTGAGTGAAATTTTGCAATTTTAAATATGAAAAACATTTAATTTATGGGCCACACATATTTGATATTTATAGCTTGCTCCAATAATTTGTTAACTTTCTGACAGTCTATGATCCCTGGAAGTTAGGAATTTCGTATAAATTGTGAACAATTTTGAGAAAAAAAATATGCGACAAGAAAATTACAATTTTTTCAAAAACATTAGCGAGACATTTTTCAATTTATAAATTGATATTATAATATCGAAAAAATAATCCACTCCTTTAACAGATATTTATAAACGCTTATCTATGAAAAATAACGATCTTGCGTTACTGGTAAATAACGGTTCGTGGACGATCACGCGGCGGCCAATAACGTTCGGCGGTTTTAAATATGTTAATTTTACGTTCTAGCGGTAAGACGATAAGTGAGCACATTCTCGGTACTCTCCTTCTGTCCGCGTTAATACGATCTACCTTTTTCTCTTTTCCTTTTTCTCTCATTTCTTCCTTGCCTCGAGTCGAAAACAAAAGAGAAAGAAAAAAATGGCGTCACACTCTCTTGAACTTCCGGTGGATCGTTAAATCGAGATGTTTAAGAACGAGATGATAAATCGCGCCCGATTCTTCGCGGTCTCTTTTTTCGCGTATTGAAAGAAGACCAGGAAGGAACGAAGAGGAAGAAAGAAAGGAGAAAAACAAAACGAATTTAAAGAAAAAAGTCAAACCAAACTCCATAGACTTTTCAGTTAACGGTGTGGCCATTGAAAGTCTTTGTTGTTTGTCACTTCCAGTCGGTCTTTCGACTCGAAACTGTCTACGAGACAACTCACGAGTCGAAAGAACACGCGTGTGTCTATCTTTTCACGTACTTTATTCCATCATCTTTATCCCCATCGTTCTTTTCTCCAGCCTCCGGGTTATCTTCCTAATGGCTCATCCTCGAGCCTCTCTCATAGAATCGCTAGTATCATCATGAAAATTATATAGGTATTACGTACACATTTTCTGTGTTATAGTTACGTCCATATACGAAGGATAAAACCTGAGAAGTGGTTATGCGCTCGAAAATCATAGAGACGCGAAAGAGCGATGAGAGAGATCATTCAGCCCTAGCTTTAACGAGACGATCGCTAGAATGTTGATTCTCCGGGACCCATTTTGTGACATAAAATTGATGATATAAACGAGAACGACGAGCAGAAAACACGAATGGGTGTGTTAGTTTGTCGATGAAACATCGCTTGGATCAAACTTGTAACATTACGCAGCTCGTATATAGCGCATAAGGATGAAATATAATACTTAATAAAGGTTTGTGATAGTAAGGAGAATTGTTAAGGAGTCGAGAACTCGAATATTTCGTCGTTAAAGCGTATCTATCGAGGATTATCGCGTGACTCGCGTCGTTTCAGCGAGCGGCGAACCGGAAGATCACGTTGTTTCATCGCCGAGAAGGCGAATGAAGAAAGCGCGCAACGGTAATAATTTTCCGTCGCTAATTTCCCTCACTTCGGGAGAATCGAGAAAAAATGATCGATAAGTTTTTTACGACGATACGTTTAACGAAAAACAGTTAGGTACGGTTTTTTTAACGGAGGTGAATCGCATCGCTTACCCATTACTTTTTTTTTATGTCTATTACTTCATTTGTTGTAAAAACTGTAAATTATCGTAATTACATAAATTTGGAGATAAGATAAGCCGGATTGGAATAAAAATCGTGTTTCCAAACGTCGTAAAGAAAGAAACGATTTTTAAATTTTCTCCATTTCGTTTAATCTTTCATAACGGTCTTTCCCGTCTTATTCATAAATTCGTCCATTTTTCTTAACGACCGTTTACTCGCGACGAATGACTCACGTCTGTGTAATTTTGAACGGATGTGAGAATAAAAAGGGACGAGAAGAAAAGAGGAAAAAAACGTGGCGAGCCTCGAAAATGTTGGACGCGCGTGTCAAGGACTGGGCCGAGAAACGGAACGCGATCGCCCGAAGGAAATCATTCCAGTCTCGAGTACGCATACGCCGTGGTGGAATCCGGTCCAGATGGACCATTAAATTTCAAAGTGAGGCAGTACCTACCGAGCGAGCCGAAAGCTCGCGAACGGGTCTTTACGAATATCTTGCGCGCCCTTGCCCATTTACGTTCGCGATCCTCGGTCACGCAGAGGACCTTCGGGATCGTTTTTTCGATGGAGGTAAAAAACTCGTGTTCGCCAATGCTCACGTGACCAGAAGATTTTACCTCCATAAGTGTAACGGTCTTGGAACGCAATGTCGGAGCGACCGTGAACGATAGAAAGAGAGAAAGAGAATGAGGAGAAGAGAAAGACAGAGAGCCACCCGGTTATACCGTTGTCCGGTCCACAAACTCTCACAAGGGGGAGTCTGAGTAAGCTGAGAGCGGAGATTCAACAGTGAAAAAGATATCTCGTCGCGAGTCTTTCCTATATTTATATATACACACTTGCACACTCCAGGAGATTTTATGTATACACAAACATTAGTAATAGTCTATTTATCTATCTCTCGGTCTCACCGTCCTATGAGAAATTACACGTGAATATCTTCTGCTATCGAGAAATTCCGGGGTCGAAATTCCTTGACCATGATACCGTGAGGCGGACAGTGAAGAACCGGCACAAAGTGGATATTCCACGGGAGATTCACGAGCCGGGGTCCTCTCGATTTGACCTTATTATCGGCTCCTCGTCGCATTTATGTATACAGCTATATACCGGGTGAATTTCATATGCTGTAACAGACTTTATTTTATGGTAGATGGGATCATTGCAAACAAAAGTTGCAAATATACATTGGAGATATTTTCAATAGTTTACGAGATACAAGTTTTTAAAGTTGGTCCAATCAAGCGCCGCCCACTCCTGCCCTAGCCGTAGACATAGTACAGTGTAGAGCGTTACATTTGGGGTTGCAAAATTCAGAGCAGGCAATTTTATTTATTATATTATTACGCAGTCATTTTTATTTCTCGGACATTGGTTGCTAGGGTCGGGAATGGGCGGGTCCAACGCTTCTCAGCGCGCCCTGATTGGACCAACATTAAACACTTCTATCTCGTAAACTATTCAAAATATCCCCAATGTATATTTACAACTTTTGTTTATAATGACCTCATCTATCTTAGAATAAAATCTGGTTATACCTTATGAAATTCACCCTGTATATATGGCTACGCTAGAACAGACCTATGCATCTATACAATACATAAAATGTATATATATATATAATACGCCCGCGGTGGGATCGAGATACATGTATAAAGATAGATGCGAGCGCGGGAGTAGGCTACTGACCCTCCGGACCTTTCTCCGAGTTGTCTATCCACCCCGCGGACTATTCTTCGCTTCTTTCGCATGTACCAGCTGTCAAGTTGAAATAATAAAAAAAAGAGTGAGAGAAGAAAGAAGTAACGAAAGATATAAAAAAAAAAAATTGATGGATTCAAGGGAGAGTCGAGTTGCGCGCGGATTCGCCATCTTTGGCTTGTTTCTTGGTCTTTCTCGCGCGTGCTTGGTTTTGTAACGGTCACGTTTGAGACAATGGGCCACCATGAGGCGAGTCGAGAGAAAAGTCAGAAGCACAGAGAAGTATCGCTTCTCTTTCTCCTTTTCTCTCTTTCTTCTCTACGAGCAAAGTTTTATACAACGGCACGTCTTTCGTACTGTCTTCGCTCACCCACGCTCACTGTTTCTATCTTTCTCTCTCTCTCTCTCTTTCTCTCTCCTTCTCTTTGCCACTGACTTGATTTTTTTAAATTCTTTTCATTCTTCTTTTTTTACACTCCTCCGTTTCCTTCTGCGGCGTGCCACGAGGGCGAACCGTTACGACGCCCGTGTATGACGTACGTGTCGAGCACGAACCTCCCGCGTTCTCGGTCGTTCTGCCAATGGACGAAATTGTGTTCGAGCATTATGCGGGCATGCTGAAAGCATCATTGCTATGTACTCTACGTGCTCGAGAGTGAATTTTCAAACTATTCCATTTTTCAATGCACGTAAAAACGATTCTAGGCTTATGTACCCTTATATTTATTTTACGTGCCTCATCGACTCTATATATAGAAAAGATGATAGTAAAACGTAGATAAAGTAAAATATGGAGCAAATATTGTTTCGCACGATAAGTTTACTACAATTTCAATATTAGCTTTACTAACCGATAATAAAATGTTATTCTTGTCACGAATAAATAAATAATAATAATCATAATAATAAAAATAATGCAAACGTAATATGTTCGAAATTCACAAAACGGTATTTACGTTACTAGGATTTATCATCGGGTAAATGAATTTTGTTACGAGCAAATGTAGTTTGAACGAACATTTGGTTCTTTCATCTTCATGAATTATAATTTTTCGATACTATTACAATTATTAACGTTATAATGATCATCGCGATAATCAATAATATCGCTAATTATTATTTTACTTGTAAAATTATGAAAGCAGAAAGTGACTTTTTTTATCGCTGGAATGTAAATATCTCGGATCAAGGTTGAGTCTAAGTGACCCGGCACATTAACAATGAGGACGCTCGGTCGAGTCGCGCATAAACGAAGGTGATCTTTTTTTCTTTCGTGCCTTGCACGACCGCGCTAATTTTATTACACGAGTATGTACTCGGAGCGTTTTATTATTCGCCGTATAACGACCGTAGACAGGCAAATGGCAAGATCTCGTGTCGCTGCTATTTAAGAGCACGCCGTGATGTCCTCGTAGCTCGGTCGTTAGCGCGAGACTGAGCTCGCGGCTCCCCCCACTCCTCGCGCGCGCTGATCGATACCCCCACTCCTTCGCGTCCGGGAGCAGCGCTCGCGATCTTCGCTACGTACGCGTTCCAGACGGCACGACGCGCGTCGGTGCGCGTGCGCGGTGACGCGGCGCGCCGTGTGTGACTGACCGAGACACGCTCGTTTCCTCGACAGTCTCTCGTTACCTTCTTTCTTTACTTACTTTTTTTCTTCTCATACGTATCCTACATTTTCGAACGTACAAACGAGCGCGGGTGCTTTGACCTCGTTCACGAAATTTTCGGCTCGTGTGTGGGCGAAACGCGGCGCACACACGTACTTAAATCCTAATCACACCTTGGCAGACCTTCAATATTTACCCAACACCGCCGACATTCCAGGAATATCTTGCGATGGGAAAAAATAAATGGGCGAGTAACAAATCGAGAAATCCTCTTCTTTCTTACCACGCTTACGGTACACACTACGTCCCCTCGTCTTCTTGAGTCGCGTCACGGAGAAAAAAAATCATCAATTTATTCTTCTCGTTGGACATTTCCTTCTTTTTTTCCCTTCCAACTATTCCCACGACTTAATGATCATCGCGTTCGTTATCTCATAGAAAAAAATCTATAATTACGTACAAAATGGTCAACCACTAAATTTTTATATATCGACACAGCAAAGTATAATTTGATTTCCGTTATCCAAGAAGCGCCGTTTCTTTTTTTGCATCGGAATTCACTTGTCCCATAAAGTATTTTTCGGTGATCGCACCTGTGACTCTCTACGCTGAGAACCTTGACCCAACGTTGCCTCGTGCTGGATACTTTCGGTTCTCCCAGAGACCTCGAGAGAGACAGAGACACGAAGAATACCGGTAGAAGAAACAGAGAGGGAGGGAGAGAGAGAGACAAAAACCTCGACCGAAAGAAAAAAAAGGAATACAGGTGGATACCTCTCCCGGTGCACGCACCGTTGCTCGGAGACCTTTTTCCCCACCTCATCGACTCCGTCTCTTTTACCCAACGTTAGTTTCAATAGTCCCATCCGGCGATAAAAACAGAGAGAAGATACGTCAAGAATAGCCGGTAGGGTTTCAGGAAGCACCTTGGCTCGAGGACATAGCCACGACTCGAAACCCACACATGAAATCGACTGCTTTAAAGCTAATGTGCTACGATATATTTGACCCTGAATTTATTCACGCAACAACCTCCTCGATCTTGACAAGATTGCACGCGATTTTAAGCTCCCTTACGCATTTTAAGAAAGGAAGTAAACGAAAGATAATGAAAAGGTAAATAAAATAAATTATGGACGCCTCGGCATTCCGTTTTGCTGACCTGCGTGCGTGCCAATTCAGCCATTTCCTTCCTTTCTTTGCCTCGTACGCATTGTCGTCACGAGGAAATCAAAGCTAATGAATCATTTTATATATATATATATATATTACGTTTTGTTAAATGGAGTCTCGGTCAGGGCTACACGCAGGCTTTCGCCTTGGTGCGCTCGAGAAGTGCGAGGTCCGAGGGTCAATGCCCAGACGGCGCCTACGATCCTGACGGGGGAGAACCAGAGCTGACGAGCGACGTCTCTCTCTCTCTCTCTCTCTCTCTCTCTCTCTTTCTATTTCGCTCGCAAGAGAGCTCACGCAATGAACGCGAGCAGAAAGTACATAGTCGAGCAAAGAAAAGGAAGAAAAAGGAGGTGGTAAGGAAGAGAAGAAGAATAAGAAGAAGAAGAAGAAAAAGAGTTGGTTCTTACAACAGTCACGGCCACCGGATGGATAGTGGGGCAGGTCGTGGCATAACTCGACGTGAAATAAATATACATACGTACATACTTACGTATTTTTACATTACATACATGAGATTTGAGTACGTGCGATAGTGGGATAACGTTGGCGTTAATCTCACGCGTACTCTTTCATTGTTTCACTTTTTCCCTCGTTGACTTCGTTTTTTTTTTCACAATTATATATTTCTCACGTAAAATTAGCCTGCTCTCTTTGCCATCTCTCTCTCTCTCTCTCTTTCTCGTTTGGTTCGCATACAGAGAACTTTGTTAGCCCTGGGCCTCTGTTGAAGATCCATGAGAGAAGATAAAGTAGAAGAATAAGCGGGGAAAGAAGAGGAGAGAAGAAAAAGAAATGTCGACTTTGCACGTAATGCGTTATAGTCGTGTGGAAGAGTAAGCCTGGTTTATATCAATGGCGGCAATGTGGAACGATCTCGGGAAGATAAAGGGAGACGAGATTACAGTGATTAAAAAAAATTACCGTGACCCGACGAGAGAGTAGCTCTAGGGTACGCGATGATATATAAAGATGAGCGTTTTTCTAAAGCTGTGAGATATTTCCAGGCATCGGGCTCTCCAGTGTGAGGTAATACTCTCGCCCGACCCGGCATTGAAATCACCGGCTTCGCGCGGTTAGATCGTTCGAGATATGACTCGATGAAAATTGACGATTTGTCTATGCTTTTTTGTAATCTTTTTTTTTGCTTCTTTTAGAATTAATCGATCGAGTCGAGATCGACTATCGATATCGTGACTGATCTATAATTAATCTTTAATGTTTCGACCGAGACAGACGAAGCTTCGTTACGTCAAACATCACACTGAGAAATTATTAGATCGTACTGAGTTATCAAAATTTTATATCTCATTTTTCACGCCTCTTTCTCATTCTGTCTCGTTGTTTCTCGAGAGTATCGCCCTTCTCACTTTGCCAGCTCGTTAAAAGTTATGCGGCGCGGAGAGTTGGGCAACTTATATTCTTGGTGAACGCACGCACAGCACACGAATAATACGGCATATACGCGGAACAAGGTGAAACTTCTCGAGACCGGGAAGAGACCCTGACTTTGAACCGAGAGAACGCTGTTTCTCTCCCCCCCTCTCTCTCTCTCTCTCTCTCTTTCTCGTGTACCGTGGGAAATTGCATTTTAAATGAACGTTTATGTTTCGTACGCGCACCCGGCGAACGACCTTACAACCATATCATCGAGAATATTTTATGTGCGACAAATATATACCTCATATATATATTTATGTAATTATATAAATATTATAACAAATCAAATGTGTAACACCGTGATCGCACGTACCTTGACGATAGCACTGGAACAACCAACAACAATTATCGCCGACTCGCGAAAGTTCACCCGACAGTCTCTTCCTTGTAACACGCGTTAAACACTCTTCTTCGTCTTCTTCCTCTTCTTCTTCTTCCTCGCACTCCTGACTTATAACGCGTACGCGAATCTTTCCTTTTTTTTTTAATATTTATCTTCGAACTTCCCTTCCCTTCTTTTAAACGCAAACCGATCGTAACCGAGTTTAAAAAATCGCGAATTCGAGTTGCCAAGTATAATTAAGAAATCGTAACGTACGTAAATGATAAACTTTGCGTGAAGAAGAAACGGAAAAAAAACCCGCACCGCGGATAACGAACCACACACACTCCGCCTCGAAAAGCGTCCTGATGGCTCGGCTGTCGGTACGGCTCTGTCTTCGTACCCGCTACGAGGCTTGACTTTATAAACCAAGGTAGCAGGCCCGTGCGGGCCCTCGTAGCATTGAAAATCGGACGGGGATTGGCCAGTTCCATTGGAGACCGAGCTACGATTCGTTGGTCGAGTAGCGGTACAAACGTCGACGAGATGCCCCCTTGGCTCGCTAGGGAGCTTGAGTGAACGCGGTGGGTCTTGGCAGATCCACCACCTTCCTCTATGCTCTCTCAGCTTGGGCCCTGTTGTATGCGTGCGCGCTTGCGTGTGTGCGCATATGTGCGTGCCCCCTCCCCTCGTCCTTTACAGAGCGTTTTCTTCTGCTTGTCTACCTAGCCCACCTCGTATCATTCGTCTTTATTTTCCTCTCTTCGCTACCCAAAGGAATCAAGAGAAAGAAAGAGAGAGATAGGAACTAGCATAGGCGAGGAACACACGTACGAGCATCCCCGGCTAGTTACTCCGTGTAATTAGGAAACAGTGACATTTTACCGTTTTTTTTCGTCTCTCGTTTCTTTCATACTTGCCTTCTTTCTTTCCTTGGTTTTTTTTCTTTTCGTTTTGTTGCTCTTCGTTCATTCGCTCGGACGTAGGGACGCGATTCTCTCTCTCTCTCTCTACGCGCTCCTTTCATCCTCCGGTTCTATAGCACATTGCCTATAGCGTATAGCTGGCACACCTGTGTTTCCATAATAATTCTTTATGGATTGCTGCTTTTATCTCTTGTTATTATTATTCCTCTGGATAGTTTGCCATTTCTGGTAGGAATGCGTCGAACCTCCGCGATGCTCATTTTTCATCGATCTATCTCTTTCTCTCTCTCTCGCTCTTTCCCTTTTCTCATCGCCTTCGGCATTCTAGATAATTGGTTTTAATCAAAGAAATCGCACTGACGGATGTATATACAGTAATACGAAACGATTGGACATCGTCGTCGGAGGTTGGCGCGATCGAATGTTGAAATGGCACGTACAGAGTTCAGGTACCATTTACTGCCGGCTTCCCCCATTCGTATTTTCTCCGCGTGGTAACTTTATATATATATATATATATATATATATATATATATATATATATATGTGTATGCGCGTGAAATGATGATCGAGTGAAGCCGTTAGCGAGGATATTTCTCATGGCAATTCTCCTCACCAGCTCGAAGCTCCCTGAGCTTGCTTATTCCTTCATCCACGCTTCCCATTTTACCCTCTCCTTCCAACCCTGGGTTATACTACACGCGTTAAGACAGCAGTGGCAATTCGAGATTTTATATACGCGTAACATCGTATATACCCGGGTTCGCGGTTGCAGGATAAAATAAATAATGCGAGGGGAAAGAACGTGAAAAAAACAAAGAAAATAAATAAGAGAAGCGTGGAAAGAACACGTAGAAGAAACGAACGCGTTGAGGAAGTGATGAGAAGAAAGAGAAAAGGAAAGAAGCTAAATTTCTCTCACTCTCTCTCTCTCTCTCTCTCTCTCTCTCTCTCTCTCTCTCTCTCCTGTTCTCATCTTTCTCTCACGCCAAAGAAAATAAGACCCTCTCTCGTCTGGGTTAACTTCGCGGGGTTCAGTCGGCGCTTGCGAGCGCCCCCTGTCGGTGAGCACACAAACACCGTACTAACCAACACGCGTATATACCAACATGGGCAAAACGTTGTGCCACGTCGTAATGGCGTTTGGTAAATCGCTGAACCGTGAAACTGTTACACGAGGCACGATAGGATCGTTAGAGCGGAATGCGATAGAGCACCCAGCGTGGAGGGAGCCGAGACGAGGCGAGGAAAAATAGCGAATGGCAATATCATCCCTCGAATGACCAACTCCTAGGTGATGTACGTACCTACTCTCTCATTCTTTCTCCAGAACTCACAAGTCCCTCTCGCAAGAGTTTCAGTTGCACTTCAGTTGCTTCTGTTTTCTCGTTCCAGGATGGGATACTGATACGGTTGTTGGTAAACTCCGGAGTGAAGATATAGCTGTCCGCCATCAAGCATGGGTGCTCTCCTATGCGCAGCGAGCAACGAGATACGACCATTATAACGTGCAGTACTCGAAATGGACCACTTTGGACGATCCACCTGTTTGCTCTCCATCTCCTCCTTCCCTCCTTCTTTCTCTCACTCGCGCGAGAGACTATCGTAGATGAACCACTTCGCGAATAGCTACCAACTACTACCGGGTCCGTTGAACGCTGGAAGCGTGATTGGAGTGCCCTGGGCGATGCCGATCGTTCAATACGCGAAGCAACGCGTTCTTGATCGGTATACTTAAGAAATTATCGGCGTTTAAACCGATTCGATCGTAACGCTGAATCGACGCTGTGCTTTCGACCCGAATATGATCGAAGGAAGGAACTCACATTTCCGACAGCCAATTTTCGACTCGCTTCTATAGTCTGAAAAAATAAAAGCCTGTCTTCAACAATTTTAAGTTCCTTTCCAATTTTGTTATTACTCGTGTGAATAAAAAACAAAAAACAAATCATACGGGTGAAATTTGAAGCATGTAATTACAGTTTCTACCACGGCGCTGGCATCGCAATAACCCCGCGGTCATTCTCGTATTGCCCCCTCGCGAAAAACTGAAAAACATACACAGTCGTCTTGTCGATTTCACGGTGTATACGTCTCCGGATAATTCTCGTCTTTCACTCTTTCACCGTAACCCGTCATTCCGCTTTACATTTCTTCCCGCCAACGTTATTGTATTAAGTTCCTGGATTGAGAGTCGTGAGGAGCGTAAATTGGAAGAGATGCGGGCAAGACGACGAGAAGGAAGAAGGAGTTCGTGGAGGGAATCGAGGGAGGAAGGGAACGAGGAACGAAGGTATTCGCGTTTAGGGTCGTGCGGTCAGGCACTTTGTACTGCCTCGAGTCTGCCCCCTTCCCGCTTGCCCTAGCCCCCCCCCCCCGACTGTTCGTCTCTTGACGGAAAAGCATATCGTGTGGCGCGTCGGCGTCGGCGCTATTATTGCCCCCCATAGGGTTCGCGCGAACCCGCGCGTTGATGATTATTCAACGCGCGCGCCGTGTTTCTCTCCTTCATCTTTCCTCCTTTCACAATCCCTTCGCGTTATTTCCACGATCGTACGTCCCTTCGCCGTGCCGTCATTAGCCACTTCTTCCATTTTCTTTTCCATCTTCGACGCCATTTCACTGATTTTTCCTCCCATCACTGTCCGTTCTTTCTCCGCTCGGTTTTTTCATCTTCCTCTTCTTCTTCTTCTTCTCCTTCCTCGTTCCATTTGCCCTTTCGACATTCGTTCTTGTCCAAAGCGGAAACTAACGTTTTGCTGGAGAGATACAACGAGCTCGGAGATGCGTTCGAGCGTTTTCGAGCATGAACGAAACGCTAGACGAGAAACGGTTTCCGAAAAAAAAGAAAAAATTCGCGTGACTATAGCGTGGAATCTTTCTTTCTTCTTTCTTCCATTATAGCGAAATAACATCTTCGCTATTTCGTTTATGAACCGTTCTCGTCTTTTGCCTCTTGTAAAACTCGCGAACAAGTACACGCCTTGTATATCTACCATACGCACTAACCGGTAACGTTCCCATTCCTGAAGAAAATCTTTCTCGTATCGATCGCGTCGAAGATCGACGGGGTAAAATCGTAAAGAGTTCTCGCGGGTCCGACGAGGCCTCTTTTTAAGCGTTTTCGCTCAAAGACTCGAGACAAGAGGGAGAGAACTATGTGTATGAACTTTACGAGATCGTTGCGAAGCGTTAAAGTGTAAGACTGTTTTTTCCCCCTCTCTTTTGTATTCCTCGCTATATTTCCACAAGCGCGCGTTTATATACACGAGCGTATCTTTCATTTACACACTTGTACTATCGAGTTTTTACAGTTGTACGGAAATATTTTCGATGGATAAAAGTAGCGTTTATCCTAACGAAATCAGGACTCGGTTGTAATTCTTTTTTTTGTACTTATATATGCTTATAGGCGGAAGAATAGACGAACGGATCGATGCAATTTCTGACTCGAATGGCCAACCTCTTCTGGGCTTGATGTCGTGGACGGGAAGAGAGTCTCGGCAGAGGCATCGCGCCCTCGGGGCTGCAATGGAACGTATAGCGAGCTATGAAGAGGACGAGAGAGTTGGCGAGAGAGAAAAGGAGAAAAAGATTATGATGAAGAAAAGGACGATCGATTCGATGAAGAAGAAGAAGAATAAGAAGAAGAAGCGGGCGTTTGAAGCGGGAACGAGATGAGGCTCTCTCGTTCGCCAATCAGCGGGAGTTATAGTGATTAGTGGCTAGTGTCTGGTGGCACGTAACAAGGCGTTTCGCTTATCCTCTTACAAGAGGCATAGGGGAGAAAGATCGAAGTACGAAGAAGCTGAAGAGCAAGAAAGAGAGAGAGGGAGAGGGAGGGAGCCAGAAGGCGCTTAAGTCCGCTATGCGAGGCTACTATGATACGATTTAGCCATGAAAATGGCGCCGGCGGTCTACGCAACTTCTTTACAATGCTCACACCCAGGGGGCGCGATCGTGCTGGGTATTATGATAACAGCGGGCTGCGTTCTCGATCGAGCTCCATCGAATCGATCGACGATGCAAAATGAGGACGAGCAACATGGGGTATACCTTGTAAGAGTATAATATCCGAATCGAAGTACGAACGGCGCCAAAAGTTACTGGACTGGAATAACACACCCTCGTTAGTTCATTGATAGAATCGATCGATGATACTAGAGGAATTTTCTGGGACGAAGAAAAACGATTTGTAACAGCTTATCGGAATCGAAGACGGGTTGTAAAGTGTAAATGTTACATTCTCGTTCGCGATATTGATGCAATTTCATGCTCAAAATAAGGAAAAATTGAATTTTGAGATTTTTTTTATTGTTTAAGGAGATTCGATATATTGCGGCGTCAAAAAATGCAGTTTTTAAATTTATTTCTGAAAGTAAATATCGTTTTTGATATGTGCTTCAAATTTCATGAAATTTTGAGCAGTGGGAATATGTTAAATAATTTTTTAAGTTAACGTTTCAGTTCATTAGAAATTCAATCTTTTTCACTTGCAATGTACCTTTTCTCGAAATCTACTCATCGTATCGGCATATTTTTTTTATGTAACAAGTACATCCAAGTGAAGCATGTGTCGAGCTATTTAAAAAAAAAACGATTCAGACCCGAGGAAAATATATTTGAAGGTAAAAATCATGGTAAAAAATATTAACAAAATTTCAAAACGATGTTAAAAAATTCTAAAACAGAATATCGAAAAAATGGCTTGATATATTGTTTATAACACTTTAATATATACACAAAACAAAAATGATCAAAATCGAACGTATGGTTCCTGAGAAAAGGTACATTGAAAATAGACATTTTTTCGAACCAAGGTTTTTCGACTTTCAACTGATCTCAAAATTTTTCTATTTCGAATATTTTCTAAAACCCTACCCAAAATTATCAATAAAGTCTTTCTGAATAAAACTAAAAAAAATCATTCAAAAATGTTGAATAGTTTTGAAGAAATCTCAATTTGAATCAAAGATCAGATCGGGGTTTCCAAATATGTCGAACCTCCTTAAGGGGGCAGACGTTCAAAAAAAGCTCTTTTTTAAAATATTTTTTTAACCATAAATTAAAATAATTAATAACAAATATTTTTCACACAAAAACTATGTATTTGAAGAAAGCATTATAATTTGTTTATTGCAAAATATTGAAAAAGTGGAATACAGAATAAATTTTCAAAATTTGAGATTGTCGTTGCAACATTGATCAAATACAGATAATTTTCGATTCAACAGATACCTGTTAAACAATTTTATTAAAGAAAATCATTTTTTTTTCTTAAACTCATCTTATAAAATAATTATATTTTCATTTACAAAAATTTTTATTAATTTTTTTAGACGTCGGTGACCTTTGCCAAGCTCGTGGATCCTTTCGTAGATCATCATCATCATCATCATCAAGACTGTATTCTCGTTCGAAGTACGAGGACGTCAATCGTAAGCATCGTTCCATGGATGATCGAGAGCAGCCTCGTAGTTTCTTATTAAGGAAGCGATTCCTCGCTGATATTTTCAACTAGCTCTATACTCCTCTATACATACCTATAGTTACATATTACAGTGTACACGTACTAGGAGGAAGGAAGAGACCAAGATGGAGCGAGAGGTCTGGACTTTTCTCTCTTTCTCTGTCTCTCTCGCAGATCTTCTCTCTCGATTCGTTCCAGATCGCACCGAGAGCCGTGACGCAATTTTCTTTCGTACATTACTGCATTCCATACACCTTATATACGCGTACCGTCCACCACAAATTATATATATATAAGAGAGAAACTCTTGCACCGTGTTGCCAGCAATAAAGTTATCTGTTCCCCTGTTCAATCTCGAATATCTTGATATGTGCTTTGAGTCTCGCTGTCCTCTTCGTCCCAGGAAAGATGCGCTTGAACGACGGCTTTAAAGCTGTAACAAAAAAAAAAAAAAAATTGAAAAAAACACAAGAAAAAATGTCAGATGCAAACAAAAATCTGGACGCACTCGACATTTGCGGAGCTGAAGATAAAATAGTGGAAACATCTATTACGGCTATCGTGATAGCAGGCGGATATCCTTATTACTGGTTCCATTCGATCATCGTGCAATATATACCCCGTCTCTTCGACTCTCTAACCCGTACGAGAGAGGCCAGTATATCGAGAAATCTCGCTACGTTTTTATTTTCCTCGTTCGTTCCTTCGTCTCTGACTTTGCCGCGCCACACGTAAACCTAGGATCACTCTCTCGCCCGCGTTCAACTTTTCCTACGCTCTCTCACGTTTCTTCATCCTCCCCCCCCCTTCACCCCACTTCCTCCCTCTACCACTCGCGTATAATCACTGTATTTTGCTCACGGCTTCGTGTCCTAGACGAGCGCGTACCTACACACGCCGCTTCGTTGCTCGATGCGCACCGTGCAATCCTACGTCGTTTTCTTATCGCTAGAGTCGAATATCCCTTTGAGTTCGTAGCTAACCCTTCCTCCTGTACGTTGGAATCCTTCGTTTACAAATATCGAACGGAGATGCGGGGTAAAGAACGAATCTTGAAATAATCGCAACGTGGATCGAACTATTAGTGAGCTCTGGAAATCAGAATTAGTGAAAAATTGACTAATTCAATTAGTAAATGCATGTTCTATTGGTGAAATTGTGATAAACGCATCGTTTCAATGATAGAATAGTAAACAAATAGTAAATTAGGGTTACTGAAGCAAATTAGTAATACGATTGACTATTATTTAGTTAATACAGTTTACTAATTCATTAGTGATGTTACACGATGAATAATCAATTAGTACGGGACTCAGCGATCGACCAATCGCACTCTCTAAAGTTGAATTAGTGAAAAATTGACTAATTCAATTAGCAAATGCATGTTCTGCTGGTAAAATAGTGATAAACGCATCGTTTCACTGATAGAATAGTAAAAAAATAGTTAATTAGGTTTACTAAAGCAAATTAATAATACGATTGACTATTTTTAGTCAATACAGTTTACTAATTAATTAGTGATATTACATGATCACTAATCAATTAGTACAGGACTGAGCGATCGACCAATAACAGGCGCCAGCTCCCGACCCGATACTTCCTTTGTTCTGCCATTGTGATGTCGGAGGTGTCATTTTCTCATGTCAGTGAGTTCATGTGCAGTGCGAAACAGTGAATCTTATTTTGTGAAAGTTTTAAGGGGAACGGGAAAAAGTGTATAAACGCTTCGTTTTCTTGTCAGTACGTATGAGATTATTTCATACTATTCACGTGAAGAATTACAATCGGCTGGTGCATGAACGTATCAGCTGTGCTGACTACTAATTGTGTAGTCAAATGTTACTAATTTGTATAGTGATCATTTTTTACTAATCGAATTAGTGATCTTTCACTCATCATTAGTCACCCACTTTTCGCTAAATGAATTAGTAAACTATGACTAAAATTTAGTGAAATTTCACTAATTCAGGTTTAGAGAGAACGTTTCGTTTTCTTATCGATGCGTATGAGATTGTTACATATTATTCACGTGAAGAATTACAATCAGCTGGTGCATGAACGTATCAGCTGTGCTGACTACTAATTGTGTAGTCAAATGTTACTAATTTGTATAGTGATCATTTTTTACTAATCGAATTAGTGATTTTTCACTAATCATTAGTCACCCACTTTTCGCTAAATGAATTAGTAAACTATGACTAAAATTTAGCAAAATTTCACTAATTCAGATTTCGAGAGTAGGGACGTAGTTTTGACCTCCTAGAGGGACAGTGGTTCGTTCAACTCGTCGAGGAAAGGTGAAGGTATCCCGAGCTTTTTCTGCATCGCCCGGTCGTTCTTTTTCTTGTATTGTACAAAATTTACAAGCTCGAACACTATGCGCGTGTGTCCGATAGTCTCGAGGTATAAGAACCGCGTATAATCGTAGAGACATGCATATGCAACATATCCAGCTCTTATAGTCGTATAGTTTTCACAACGGGGGTCGCCGCTCTTCGGGGTTCAGGGTCGGTCAAGGACTCTCGCTCGTGTTTCTCCCGCTGCTGTTCGCGCGGCGTTCTTGTACGAGACGTTCGCCTTAAACTCGGTGCACCAGGGAGAGTCATTCGCGACGAGAGACGGGGGGGGGGGGGGGGGGGGGGGGAGGGGGGGGGGGGGGGGGGGGGGGGGGGGGGGGGGGGGGGGGGGGGGGGGGGGGGGGGGGGGGGGGGGGGGGGGGGGCTTGGAGCGAGATAACGAGAGTAGAAAAGAGGCAAAGTTGCGGGAGGCTTTTGAGCGAGTCCGAGAGGAAAATAGTCACGCTTGCGCGATAGCAAGGATCGTTGCACCGCGTAATTATTGTTATTACCTTCATTGGGCGAAGTGAGTCGTGGTACGTGCGCACTCGCCCTCGTACATATTACTTGTACTATACATATTAAATCTGTTATATATATATATATATATATATATATATATATATATATATATGGTTATAAATATAGATAGATAGAAAGCGCAAGCTCGAAGACTCTCGTCAGTCAGCCTCGAAGATCGAGCACGCAACTTATTTTACCGAGATATTACGTCGTACGTTACCCATTTGGCATGCGCATGAAATATCCTTAGGGGTTGAGTCCAAAGACCAGGCAGCGTGTCCATCGGTGAGAACCCACCTGTTTTACGTCGTGTGGAACAACAGAGAGGCTCGTTTTGTAAATTATGCCCAATGTAAGAAAGATTGTTCATCGCCCGTGAGCTTGATTCACGATTTTATATCCTTGATTCCATTCTAGATTCAGGTGAAAGAAATTTCGCTCCAGAAAAAGTTACGTCTTTTACGTATTTTTGGGAATATAATTTGGTGTTGGATGTTTTTTTTCCTGTTTTGCTTGTCTTTCCAGAGTATTTTCCGCTCGTTGCCACCCTGAAACGATCTGAAAACCGTGGGTGTGGGGAGGGGGGGGAGAGAGAGGGAGAGGGAGAGGGAGAGAGAGAGAGAGAGAGAGAGAGAGAGAGAGAGAGAGAGAGAGAGAGAGAGAGAGACTCGTGTTGGTTCTTTCATCGAGGAGCTACCGTGTCTGCGACTACCCTGGCTCCACGATACAGAGAGAATGGTACGATCGGTCCAGTCGTTCGTGAGGAAACGTCGCGACGCGAGAAATTATTCAACGCCGCGTGTTTTATCCGTCGGGAATATTCTTTGACGCATCCACCCTGACGAGATATATCCAATCGTATTGTGCCCACTTGGAGCGAGTCTCGGGCTTACACCACTGCCTCGTCTATTCGTGAAATAATTGGATCCTACTTTTCCGCTCAGCGTCTCACGACGATATCCTATACGCGTTCGAGAGCTCGGGGGGCCCTTCTGAGGTCGCTTCACAGCCTACGCTGAAAGAGTTCCAATCCTCTGGCCTGTCGGAGACTCGTTTCTCGTCCTTCTTGTATTTTTTTTAATTCATTTTCTTTCTTTTCTTCCTTCTTTTATATCCTTCGCGGATAGACGGCAAAGTCGAGCGAAGCTAGCTTCTTTGCCTCGGTTGAGATGAGTCAAGGCCTCGGGGCAGTAACTAGAGGAGGGGGGGGGGGGGTAAAAAAGTAATTGCCCATCTCGCAAAGTCGATTCAAATCGTTAAGAGGATCTGTGGCGTTAGCTTTTGCATGAGAGAAGGAGGGGGCGGCTCTTCCCTTTGCGAGGGAGAGAGAGGGAGAGCGAGGGAGCAAGAGAAAGGACAGGGGGTAGTGCTGTACCTCGTCGCGAATAATACCGAGCACAGAGGGCAGAGCAACGAGGCCCCTCGTCCTTTTATCTATCATACCGTCCAGTCTGATTCCAGTGATTGTTCGGCCGAGCAGTGATTTTCTTTTGCCGACGGAACAACGTACCTACTTTACGGAAGAAGATTGCTTGAAATTTGATGAACCAGCTAGCTTTCGTCCCGATTGAGGAGCGATCCGAGGAAAAAGAATGTTCAAGAATTCTTGAAAAGTTCCCTCGGTGAACATGATCATCGTGTAAAAAAAGAAAATATGATAGGGGAAGAGAAGTGGAAAGCATCGTTTTTACGTTTTCCTTTTCTGTTTTTTTCTTCCTCAGGTAGCCGCAAATTGCCGGTGACGAGGACTAAGAACTCGATTATGCGCGCGCGTATGTCAGAACGCGAGATAAAAGTCGTAACGTTCGCCTCTCAGGAATGAGGAAATCGTCTCGTTGGGTAGGAGGAAGCACGGAGTCGTCGGATGTCAACGACGGACCGGTCGACGCGTTCTACACACACGCGCACGCGCGGTAGATCTAGACGCGCGCATTGGGCGAATCGCCAACGGGACGACGCCACGCTCCGTGAACGTTGCGTCGGGTCAGGTTCGTCCGTGATGCAATCCAGGCGAAAAAATGTACGCGAATTTTATCGCCGGCTTGAATTCAATTAAAAAACAGCAACAACAACGATAATTATAATGAAAGAAACAAACTTTTGCGAGAGATTTTCTGCGACTCGATTCTCGCGTTTGTCCTCGTTCGCGTGGGGGTGCTCGATCCTAATGGGCAGAAAAACGTTATATACATCCCGTGTATGGGAATGATTGTCGTGACCTCGACCCGGTCGAGGGACAACGGTGAGGCTCGTTATTTCTCGATTCTCTCTCGGTCAGCCGTGTAACGAGTGGAGAAGGAGGAGGAACACTCTCCAGTCGAAAAGACACACACACTTACACGGGATGATGTTCAACGTCATGAGGAATGAAATGGTGATGGCCAAGTCTCCAGAGGGGCACGTGCGACACGAAATCACGTCTGTGTAGATAAACACGTACATATATACATATATATTTGTACGTTGTGGCAAGGAGTAGGTACCTAGGTAAAACTCAAAAAATGAGATTGTGTAACTGTTGCGGAGGTATTATTACCGGGAGAGAACGAAGAGGACAGAGGTCATTGCATCCGATGGATCGTCGCTCGACGACAATGACACGTCTGTGCGATGAGCTCCATTGCTGTGGGAACGTTTTGATTGACTCCCTCGCGAACGGTTTAATATCCTCTCGAGTGCCCGGTATACATTTTCTCTCTCTTCCCCTCGCTCTTATTCGCAAACCTCGGTCGTTCGGCTTTAATGCATAATAATGGTAGCCACGCGATTAGACGGTGCTGTGGTTGATCGCGTGTATGTAAGTGTGTATGTACAGCTGGCGAGTCTTGGCCTCGGAGGATCTAATGGTCTTCTAACGGCAGCCGACCGTATAACCGAAGTTATGTACGCCGGACGCTCGAGACGCTTGTAAAGAGGCTGTTGAGGAGCAGCCGATGTTTGGCGCGGCGAGTAAACGTTGAATCGAAAAGATAGCGAACATGGACACTTTCGGACGGCTTGAAGTTCGGTGCGACCGCCAACGGGTCTTTTGCGGTCTTCGCTGCTACCGTAGGCCCTCCCACTTCTCTCTCTCTTGGACCATGCGCGCATGCGCGCCTCCCCCACTCACACTCGTCTTGGCGGTCGCGCTGGACTTCGCGACCGCTGAGTCTCGCACTACTCCCACTCCTGGCGCTTCGACCGTAAACGCCTGCGAACCGTGCTCACGCGACTGTCGCGTCACTCTTACAACAAGAAGGTAACGAATATCAGCACTTTCGAAGATATCGAAGATCAACGCCATCGTTGACGTGTCTCGCGTGATTTCTCTTCCTACCGAGTGTTCCAGCATGCGCGCAAGCGCTTGGTATCCACGATTATTATGTGTAATCTGGTATGCGGCATTATACGCGAGAGAGAGTGTATTCTCGCTTCGTCCGTTCGTTCGCCTCGGCTTATCTCAGTCGCATGTTAAATCCTGCGAGACTGCCTAAACACCCGTAACGGATTCTTGATCCTTCTGGAACGAACAACCGGAAATCGCGCGAGTCTGGCCGCTGCTGCGCAGGTTCTCGTATCCGAAGCTACGTTGTTGTTCTCCCGCCTGTTACGTAATAGCCCGGCAACTATAAACACATCGCGAACGAAACAGCGTGTTCTCCACTCCCGAGGCCGAGCGAGGGATGCGGTTCTTCAACCTCCGTCATTTTTTCGACCCTCGCGCGGTTTCTCGGTAAGAATTTTCTAACCCTGTCCGTTTTTTTTTCACGTAACGACGTTTATGCTCTCGAGTCGGCGTGCACCACGAAAGTTTGCCCCGGTGGAGGTTAGGTTCCTCGTAGAACGAGAATTTCTTACATAACGGATTCTTGATCCTGCTTTAAAGTCCGGAAATCTCACGTGAATCCCAAACCGTGTGTGCGATATATATATCGGCTTGAGAAGTTCCCCAGTCGTGATACGTGGATACTGCGCGCTCATCCCTTTCAAACACGCGTACGCGCATGCGCGCGCGTCATCTGTTTTCGCTCGCGCGTGTGGAACATTGCGTGTTTGTCCAACACGGTGCTTTTACGATTCCATCATCCTACTCGCAGAGTCGCAAGAGGGTCATCGCTATTAGCGAGATTCTTCGCAACTACGACTATGAACAGTTTGAAATTTATCCCGTTGGTGAGTATCCTCGAGGATTCCGCCATCTTGGTATAATCTCGCGTCGTTATAAAGCCGAGAATAATTAATTCGGTCGGTACCATTTTGCGGTTCTTCCAGCACCTCTGGCACTTCGTTTTCCTGGTTATGCGTCTTTACCGAGTGGCGTAACACAATTAATAATGCCGTAAACCTGCCACTGTTGATAGTTTTACAAGTGACGGTAGCGGTTTCTCTTTATTCGACCGTACACTGGAATAAAGGAGTCGAACTCCTTCGGGGCAGCAGGAAACGAGTGAACAAAAAATAGACCGGATAGATCGCGCTGAAGTTGTTGCGAACTTCATTCGCGGTCTATCCGGCCATCTTGGCTCCCTTACTTGTCTTCGAGTCTTCTTGACATATACTTGGATATATATATGTGTGTGTATATCTCTATGACAACAACCGCTCGTCCTTTTGCCTATCGTGGCTCTCGCATCCAACGTGATCGCTCTCGCAAGATCTTCCCGGGGCGGTCTTCGATGCAAATACGTAATCGACGCAATTAAGATCCTCTCTGGCTTGCCCCTGGTACCTGTAAGTACCGCCTATGTAGACCATAATCCTCGACCATGTTATCCCCCGGCACTCTCATCGGGCTTTAACGAGTTCTTCATCGTGTACACGGTTTCACGTACGCTTCCGACCGTCCTTTGATATAGCAGACCCATCTGTTGTCGACGTGTACACAGAATTTTTTACTATTTCTTTATATTCTCTTCACTTCGACCTTTATTTGACCTTTCTTGGTTATCGGTAAGGGGAATCAGACGTGTGCAAACTTTGTGATTTTTATGTTCTTTATCTTAGAAAAATACGTAAAAATGCAGATATTTACGAGCGATAAATTTATCCAATTGGTGACAGATGTTGGTAAATACTCCAGTGATAAATCACAACAAATTATTTAGCGATGACTGTCGCCATATTGGTGATAACGTTGAAAGTGGCCAGATGTGATGAGATAAAGAATAACAAAAATGGAAATTCCTCAGTGGATTAATCACGATGCTTTTAAAATACTTGACCTTGAAACTCAAGGACGGATTTTAAAAAATTGTGTTTATGGACGTCGACCTGAACTACTTCATGTCTGACGTGTAATAATGGCGCCAAAACTTCGAACGCTTTTATGCCAGTCGCGTCATCATGGCGGGGCTCTCTTTCACCTCCCTCATTTCAAGGTCGTTCAAGGTCGGTAAACGCGGTGCAACGACCTTGCGCGTAGCCGTTGGTGTGTATACGCCTGGTGGTAATAAACTGGTTGCGCGTGAGCTTCGTAGCGTCCGGGGCGAGTTCGGTTCCCTCCATGCGAGAGAGTCTCGAAGGAGAACGGCCGCGTAGAGTCGATGTGTTGCCTCCATGCACCGTCTAAGCTATTCGCCATGTGGTTCGTGCGAGAGAACCGAGAAAAGGTAGAATGGATCGTACTGATACTTCGAACACCTAATATATATATGGGGCATTCCACGTCGAACCGGACACCATTTAGTTTTTGCTTCTCCGATTTTTTTGAAAATTTGTTATGTTCTACTATTAGTTGAAAGAGGCCTCGACGATTTTTTTCAATTTTCTTCTGTCTAGCCGTTTTTAAGATATCGATTTTTAAAAAATTAGGTTTTTTAAAATCGTTTATAACTTTGCGACAAATGGGCTAAATTGAACGTTTTTTAAAATTTGTTTTCTTAAATGCACTATTGATAAGAACATATCGAATCAATTTTGCAAATCGCATTTCGACGAAAAGGTTCCGGACAAAGTTGAAAAGAGTGCCGGAACGTTTTTTTATGCCATTTTGCCGATGGTTGGCCTAGGCAAATTTAACCAGCGTCATTAGAAAGAGGAGAGATTTACCTTTATTTTGGGTTTTTCAAACAAAATTTACGATTTTTTTTTTTACAATTAGCACCCAGTTTTGAAAATGATCATTTCTTGTCGTGTTTTTGTTCATTGTTGAGTGAACGCCATTTGTGGTAAACAAATTTTTAACGCGTTTCTTTGACCAAACTCATTACGGGGGATTTAAGCTTCAATTTTTTTTTTTTTAATATTCTACGGTTTTTTCCCCAAAGATATTTCGTTTTTTGAAAAAAAATAGATAATTTGAAAATTGCTCCGGAAGACGAAAATGATGAGGCTTACGGCAAAACCTCAAGATGGTAAAAAGTTATATTACTTCTTGTTGAGTTCAGGAGAATTGTTACAGATTTTTTTTTTCAAAATTTTTATTTCCATCTATTTCCGGTCAAAACTCGATTGATCCGAATACCATGAAAATAATATAATTAATTTTTTTATTTACATATTAAAGTTTATATTAAAGTGTTTGAAGTATCTCGCACATGCACATACATGTACGTAATACCTCCTCATCCGAGCGATCTTCTTGTTTCTACTCGATCTCTTCGTCAATCTCAACACTGTTGGCTTTCCCTCGCGCTCCTCGACTTCGCGAGAGGTCTAATAATAAAACGGCGATCCTCATGCATTACCGGATCTCCCTTCGCCCCGCGGACAACCGTTCACGCACGAACGGACGTCCTAAGAGCCAATGCGCTATGGAGGAGAGAAAGAGAGAGAGAGACCAGGAATCCGGTCGTGCCCTCGTCAGGATCTCCTTTTTACCCTACGAGAGTCCTCCGCTCGTTCGTCTTAAGGACACGAGTCTATTCTCGTTTCGAATACAAAGGAGCTTTGATATTTCCTTTATACGTCTCGTTATATCGATCTTATGCAAAATGTCTTTCCATAAATAACACTTTTGTGTTGTTCAATAAAAATTTGAAAAACAAACCAAATCTTCTTCCACTTTCCACGCATTTCCGTTTCAATTATTTCACTGTCACTCAGAGCTCTTGAAAATTCCTCTGTTAAAATAGCCACGAGCGTACTTTACCCCCTCGACATCTTCTCTTCCGTGTATCGTGTTTCTCATTCCCGTCTTCGTTCGCCTCTTCTCATTCCGCATTACCATAAACGGAAAGATTTACGATCGAATATTCATCGGCGGAAGGTTGTTGATGAGAATTAGCGTTAACCGCTTGTATATCTCGCCGGTGAAAAATATAATCGTCGTTAAGCGCAATTCTATTCTTCTCCATTTTAATAATGCCACATTTTACCATTGGAGAGAAGAAGAAGAAGACACGCGGTACGACTGCTTGACAAAGGCCGAGCGAACCACACGTACCCAAGTTGCGGAAGCCCTCATCCAACGTCATGGAAAATTTCCCCCACTTCTGGTACTTGGAGCGATGCGTGCGCCGCTCGAACGCCACACCGTACATAGTCTTCCTTCTACGTGGCCTGGGCCCATTCGCTCGTCCGTTCGCCCGTGATGGTGGACACTCGGTTAGAGAGGAGAGAATAATCGTTAGAGAAAGATCGTGGAAACGTAGCAAGAAAATAAGAAAGAAGAAAGAAAACGGGCATGATTCTTCCTCAAGTGCGCGAAGCGCGTCCCAAGGTTGACCGCGCGTGCCTTGCCCGCTTCGAGTTAAATTGGCATGAAGCGTGACCGTTGTCCACCCGTCTCGCCGCTTCCGTATCGCGCTTTAATTACACAATCTCCGCGCGCGACTCTCGTCCCCGCGACTATACCGTTTCTCTTCTCATTCTCTTATTTGCTTTACTGTTTTTTTTACCCCTCTCTTTCCTTCATTTTTTTTTATTAATTATCTTGAGCGCGTCTTCTCTCTTTTCGCGTCGCTGCGGACTTTCCGAGATTACGCTCGTCGAACGACACGTGTGCCACTCGTGCAGTTTCGCTTCGAAAACGTTTCGTATAAACATTATACGAGCGAGAGAGAGAGAAAGAGAGAGAGACAAGTAGAAAGAGGAAGAGTAAGAGAGAGAGAGAGAGAGAGAGAGAGAGAGAGAGAGAGAAGAAACGCGGTTCTCCGCGAGCGAGGTCAAGGAGACATGCGCATTCGGTAAACTTAATCGTCGAGAGATTCACGCGTGCCTCGACTCTTGCGGGATTCGTCATTACCGCTGTGCGTTAGAGGAGTGGGAGAAGGGACGCGCACGAGCGAACGAATGGGAACGTCGGACGCGTTACTGGTGGGAGTAGGATGCGCGGACCGGGTGCGCGTAAGAGAGCTTCGACGATTGTAACTGTCTCGAAAAAATGATATAATTGCCCGTGGCGTTAATCTTCGCTAATTCGTGAGATCAAAGTATTTTAATCGTTGCTTTTTACAACGGGGAATAAAAAGAAACGCGTGTTACGAGCAAATCTCTTCTCGCACTCTCAATTTTATCCATGAAAAAGGAAACGAGCGTAGGAGTGGTAAGAGAAAAGAGAGAGAGAGAGAAAAAAAAGAAGAGGGATCAAGATGTTCTCAAGAAATCAACGTGCACGTTACAGCCACGTGAATCGCGTAATCGTATTCCATTATATTCATTATCATATGTATATGTAGATATATATAATATATAATTGAGTGCCCGTTACGCAATAAGAATAATATGCAAAGGAGGTAGCGAGGAGAGCGTGATTGTTAGATCGGTCTCGTCTTGGCGCGGAAGTTGGCTCCGCCGTGTGAGAGTTGCAAATTTCTTTTCGTTCCCTCGGCACGATCCTCTCGCTCTCTTCCTTCGCCCTCGTTTCCGTTTCATTCCACATGTCTGCGCCTATTCCCTTCTTTCTCCATTCTCTCTCTCTCTCTCTCTCTCTCTCTCTCCCTCTCCCTCTCCCTCTTTTCTTTCTATCTATAAACAATCGTCAATGTGTGAGTAATATAAAATTCATCCGATCCCAATTATATTAACCTCGAGTCTGTCCAGGACTATATCTCACTCCAGGCAAACAAAGGACTTTGAGCGAAGGTTCTCACGGATAAGCAGCATTTGCGAAGAAGTAGCTCGAAGTTCGTTAGCACTTTGCGCGAATGCTTAAATGAAACAGTTGCACAATTGCGTTCTCGAAAAACAAATCGAGAACATCGCGTTTCGTCCAATTCTTTTTTTTTCCTCGCAAAAATGAAAATTCTCGATTTTACTCGTGGGATCTCGTTCCATGTGAGAATCCCCGGGTTTTTTTTTCTTTAATCCTCGTATAAATTCCTCTCGATCGTCGTTACCGTCGTATTTCGATACGAAAGAGAATCTCGCGAGAGAAATTAATTACGGGCAATTTGCGATAGGCGTCCGTCCCTTCCGTTCCGTCAGTGCGGTTGCGTTTAATCAACGTATACACACGTATATAAATATATAAGTATGTGGATAAAGTCGATGCAAAGTTGTGCAGTAAGTAGCGAGAAGCGTATCATGGGACAGGGAGAAAAGTAAATGATGAACGTATAGCAAAGCGTGACGAATCGATAAAAAGGATTACGGATACATGTGAAAAAGTTAAACGTAGTCCTAGGGCATGCCGTGATATACGAGAGAATTGAACAAAAAATATTAATGAAATAAAATTATGTAAAAAAAAAAATTAAACACAAAAAAAATGATGACGTGAAAAAGAATAAGGCGAGGTCGTTCGAAACGAGCGGGAAAGGGAGGAAGAAGCTTAGATGGGCAGGTATACATAGGAAAAAGACGAATAAAAAGTGTCTACTCCGTACGAGGGAAAAATGGAATAAAAATACTGGGAATAGAGCAGAGGAGAGTACGATGTAATGAGAAGGCGGAAACCGCTCGTACTCCACGCTACCCCGTGTGTCTATGTCCCCGTGCGCACAGGTGCTTCTTCTTCGTGTCCTCTCTTCTTCTTCTTCTTAGTCTTTTTTTTAAACCTGACTTAGGTACGTGAAGTCCAGTACGTATATATATGTGAATCTTGAACAGAGATACACCCAGTTATGCGTACTATATAATGAACAGTTCCTCCTTTTTCCGTCTTTGCTACGTGCGTTCGTTTCTCCGCGAATTCTTCGCGACTCCTGGTGCGTTTCTCGTCCTCGAGAACGGCCTTACATACCGGAAGCGAGTATTTTTCTTCCGTTTGGTTGGTAACAAATGAAAAGAAAACAGTCGTTCGTGCAGATTTGAGGAAATTTGTAGTTAGTTGATTTTTTTGGCCGGTAGAGGCACGAGTTTGGCGGGCATTTGATTTATATGGTAAGAATTGCACGTGTGGTCCATACATTGTAGCAGGAAGAAAACGAAGTGGACGACGATCTAGTATATTCGCTCTGTAGAATTTCTCGAAGCGTAACGACGTGAACGACGTGGACACTCTCGTCGGTGGGTAGTTTGTACCGTTGGTGTCGATCTGCACCGACGAACCTGCCGCCTAACTGCCGTCTGCACCCGTCTATTCCATCGAGTTTGCCTTCTCTTTCATGTTCTTGGCTCTACGCAGAACTTCATATCGTTATCGCGGAGAAATGAAACGAACAAAAAATTATATACGTATTTATATTATTATTATTATTATTATTATTTTTTATCCGAGGAGGTGCGGAATCCATTTATGGATACCACCAGTCATACGGTCGGACAGCCCACTTCCGGCCCTCCCGCCGGGCTACCCGCCAAACCGTCACCTTCTATGCCCCCCCCCCTAGGTACTATGTTAATGGCTAAGATTTTGCGCCTAGCCGGAGGTCCGCGTCCGTCTCGTCGTTCTGTTCGGCTTATATGTCCGTCTTCCTTTCGATTTTTTTCGTCGGGTCCATCATATCAGGTAGCCGTCTGCGTTTTTTCGTCGGAGTATCGTTTTTGTGTATGTGGCTATCTGCTGCCACTCCTCCTCTCCCCGGAGCATCGCCCCCACGATGTTATCGGGGGTGATGTCGATTCCCGAGGTCGCCTTCAGTCTCTGTCGTTGCTCTGTCCAGTGGATGCATTTGAAGAAGGTATGCTCCA
>JAPYZT010001709.1:0-33095 GCA_030522965.1 Tryphoninae sp. A BG-2022a | reverse complement strand
CTCTCTCTCTCTCTCTCTCTCTCTCTCTTTAAATGTATATATGTATATTATCTTTTATAGATAGCTAAGAAAGATTCCAGGAGCTTAAGGCAGAGCCGCGTGGTTATTTTCCGGAATTTCCACACGCCTATAATTCCAATCTTTCACATCGATGCTTACACCCTTCGTTATAACGATACTCTTAACTATATCGTGATATCGAATGGAAAACACTAAAGAGTAATTGTCCTGAGAAAACTACGGTATTTATTGTGAAAAATGGGTCAACGTTTGACAATAAGAGAACAGTCTTCATTATCGTTACAATATAATAATAATAATTGTAATAATTTGTATGACTGACGATAATAATAATTATTATACGTATGATTAATTATCTCGTAAGTTGACATGAGTTATTACTAATCCTTTATCCCTTATCAGTGACTCGTCTTGAAAGATTATTGATTACCTATACGCTATTAGTAACTGAAAGTGGTTCAGTATTAAACCCCTCCACATTTATCGACGAATAATTTTAGAGTGAAAGACAGCACATTAGTCACCAGAGGGCATCAACAGCGCCCTCTCCCTTTCTCTCTCTCTCTCTCTCTCTCTCTCTCTCTCTCTTTTTCTCTCTTTCTCTCTCTCTCTCTCTCTCTCTCTCTCTCTGTCCCTCCGTCCCTCTTCCTCTCCTTCGCTCTCGCTCTCTCCCGCTCTCCCACTCTGGCTCTCGGTTGAAGCCGACAAAGAGCCCCAAAGAATTTCTTTTTCGCCGGTCTCTACCAACCGAGGAGCAATCCTCTGCGCGCGTTCAGCCTCGTAAGAGGGTCGCGCATCACGAACGATCGAAAGAGATTCTCGCTCGCTTTGTTCTCTCTCTCTCTCTCTCTCTCTCTCTCTCTCTCTCTCTCTCTCTCTTTCGCCGCAAAGCACACCAGCAGACAAGATTCTGGCTCGCAAGCCTTCCTACCAGCTTATTTCTATATATATGAGAAAACTGTGTGCCGATGAGATGGAAACAGAATGAGAAAGAAGGAAGATGGAGCAACACACGACATGCGAGTAGCTGGAGTAGAAGCAGGAGCAAAAAAGAGAGAAAAGAACGAAGAAGAAGCAGAAGAAGAAGGAGAAGAAGAAGAAGAAGAGAAGAACTCGCAAGACGGGCGCGACCTTGCTGGAATGTCTCCTGCTGGCCACGGAGAAGACAGAAGAGCCTGCAGGTTTTCGCTGTATCTTCCCTCTCTCTCTTTCCCTCCCTTCGTCCCTCCCGCCCTTTTCCTCTCTGCTTATACGCCACGTAGATATACATATATATATATATGCAAGTCTCTCGTTCGACTCTTCCTCGTCAGGTAGTATAGGAACTCTCTCTCTCTCTCTCTGTCTCTCTCTCTCTCTTTCGAGAGACAGAGAGAAGGAGGGAGACCTGGAAGCAAACGAACATTCCGTAGTGGTCGGAGCGAGCGACACGAGGGTGGAGAGGATCTCGCTCGGTATCGCCGTGGCGTACATGTACCAACGCTCTCAACGACGAGGACACGCATATGCATGCGACCATTCTGAGGCTCGTTGCCAAGCTACAGTAGGAGAGACCAGATCGCACGGCAACATGGATATTCCGCTACATCTCTATACATATATACATAGCGTTTGGCGATACGCCGAGAGCAGCGAGGCTTCGGTTGTTTCACGTATTTGCCGGGATGCGTTGGACTATGATTCTGTATGAACTTGCGTAGAACTGGCTCGATTGGAATCGAGTATTACCGACCGAGGGGTTCGTACAATTCAGAATTTATAAAATCCAATAGACTTTGGAAGAATACGGCGGAAAAGAATCGAGCTGAAATGGCAGTAATACATTTTGACAGGATTGTCATCGATGGAAATTATTTGAATCGGAGAACTTTGATGAAAGAGATATCCGCCAATGAGCTTTTGGCAGAATTACAAGAGACATTAACAGAGGAGTTTTTAACAGAATTATAGAATGTATTGACGGACATTGATATTTATAATTGAATTTTCAATTGTCGACAATAAGAACGATGTCGAATTACAAATGTTTTCTACAACGTTATCGTGTTTCTGTTTCTGGAACTTCTGGGGGTAAACCACTCTTGAGGCCAAAAAATAGAGCAAACTTTGAGATTTTTTTCAAACAAACTAAATGGCGTATCGTAGTTCGGCAAAAAGGTCCTTGTTGTACGCGTGCCGCCATTTTATCAGTTACGTCTTTTCTTTTTTATTGCTGCCTGGCCGAAGCCATAACTGCTGCACTTTCGAAGCTACAATAATGAACCAAAAAGAATTCGATACAGTGGGACAACAGCTTGGACACTAAGTAAGATTTTTTTTGTATCGTATAATTTGTCGTGTATTTTTTTGCGTTTTGTCGAAATTTTTTATCAACAACGCGCGACTTTTGCAAAAATCAATTTAAAACAAAAATCCTACGTAGTGTGCCGAAGCTGTTATCATATTATATCGATTTTTTTTATTCATTATTGTAGCTTCGAAATTGCAGCAGTTATGACTTTGACCAGGCAGCAATGAAAAAAAAAGACGCAGTTGGCAAAATGCTGGCAAGCCGTCATTTTCTTTACTATTGCTCGGACAAAATTGATTAACAGTGCTCGATACTTGTATAACAAAAATCTTTTTACCGAATTTCAATATCTTGGGTAATCTCCTTGAAAAAAAAATCCCAAAATTTGCTATATTTTTCTAGAGCAGTTTACCCACCTAAATTAAACCCGACTGTAATTAGACAAATCTGATCTATCGATAAATTATAGATGGAAAAAAGGATACTCGCTCTCGACTCCAACGTCCTCGAAGGTTTCACACGGGTATTATGCATAACGGCGTGTCCTTGGTTAAGGCAGTTAGTAAACGCGCTCGAAATTATACCGGTAGAGCTTGTGCGCTAGGTATAACGGTGTTTGAGAATACGCACGTCGATGTATATATATTTGTGGATGTGGTTGTGTATCAGCGACAAAGAGAGAGAGAGAGAGAGAGAGAGAGAGAGGGAGAGAAAAGAAATTTAAACAAAACGATAGCATGGCTTTAAGAGTCAGTGTAACAGGCAACGAGCTACTTGCACTTCGAAAACGGGATCCGTAAATTGTCCGGCATTGAGCAACCGATCGCCTTAAAATTTGGAGGATACATAGAAAATTATAGCATAAAGTGCATGACATTCAGTTACCACCGGAAAATGTTTTCCAAAATTTTGGAAATATAAGACTGTCATGCACTTTATGTCACAATTCTTTATGTATCCTCCAAATTTTAAGGTGATCGGTTGCTCGGTGCCGGCAAATTTACGGATCCCGTTTTCAAAGTGCAAGTAGCCCGTCGGCAGTTACACTGACTCTTAACGAGTATGCTGCGGATATTAAAAACCTCGTAATATATCGTTTCATAAAACGTCTGCTAGGAATTATTGGCAACATTGTACAGACACGGGTAAACGAAACTTCATACTCGTTGTACCTACTTATTGTTAGTCAAGCACGTGTATCGAATCACTAAACCATTTTTGTACCTCGAAAACATTTTGTAAATCGCAAAGATCTACGTTCTTAGCGCTTCGTCAACTTTGCAATGTGAGTAAATGTGTTATTTTTTGGGAAATTATTATTCTCGATTCTATCGATCATTAGAAAATAAATGTGATATAAAATTCTTGAAATATTTTGAAGCAAGATGTGCATAGGACGGTAGATCTTTCAAGATAATTCAACGGTTATAAAATACGAACTGACCTCCGATGAGGTTGTCGTTAAAAGCAGAATTATTTTGGGTGGTCCATATTTCCGGAGTTTTTGCACATAGAAGGATGAGGAAGAAATCGATTCTTTTGAGGCCAAGCCAAGTTTCGGGCGCACAGTAGTAAGCTCCGGGGAATCCAGTCGCGCCATTTCCTCGCTCCCCCCTCCCCCCCCCCCTCTCTTTCTCTATTATATATAATACTATCCCTGTTCTTTCTCCTCATTTCCTTTTATCCGTTAGAGGTGCGCTATTCGCGATGCTCGAGACAGGAGAGGGGATGGGATGGGATATAACAGTGCAGATGAAAAGGGCAGAAAAGCTTGACCGTACATTATATCTCCATAAATATTCTCCAACTATTTCGACGTCGTAAACTTGTGAAAAATAATAACAACATAAATTCAAATAATTCTGTAAATGCTGATTTTACGAGGTTCGCAACACCTATGCCGATGGGAGAGCTAATTTAATTTTTAATCGTTTTTACGAGGTTTTAAAGACTGCTGGCTAAAAGTAACGAGAAACTTCTTGCAGTATAGCACGTGTATCTTCAACATGGAAATTACGTATGCCAAATTATTAATTAATTAAATGTAATGATTTATTCCCAATTCTAGTAACGTCGCTTTTTAAATATATAAAATATAAATATTAAGTATTCCACCAGAATCTGCTAGAAATTTCGTCCTAAAATGATTAAAAGTTAAGAAAATTATTGTAATCGTTCGGAACAATCGGAAATACCTAATTACTACCGCTTGATAAATAAATTATGCAACGTGGACCATTTAATCGATTATAAAAGCTTATAAAATGCGTTGAAAAGACTTAGCACTCGTTTGACTAGAGCCTAGTTCTTTCTGCTTTATCCTATGTCGTATACGTATACGTACGGTATAGTCAGTTTCTTCTATATATACGTAAACAGCATATTTATGCAGTCACATACAAGTGCATAATATACATACAATGCACCTATGCCTGTCGAGGATAGCGTGCGTGCCTCGGCGTGCGTGCGAATCGATTCGAACGACGAAAATTACACGTTTTCCCGTCTCGTTCCGAGCAGTGTCGCCTCGCTCATCGACGTTATACCCGAGTCAAATGAAATCAAGACGACGGGCGGACTCGACTCGTTTCTATCTCAGCTAGGAACGTAACATTTTTCCAGTTTCTTTTCTCGATCTCATTTGCGGAGTCAAATAATTCATTTCGCGCGAAATTCACTCCTCGGGCTGATATTAAAGATAATAAAATTAACGTTCATCGTTATACTCGTGCTAGTTTAAAAGTTTAATCGTTAATTAATCAATTAATCGATAACCGAGTGAAATTATAAAAATGTCGCGACCTCTACGTTAATTGTCTTTTCTTTTTTGCTTCGTATCGTTTCGACGAAGCTGCAAGCGCGTCACGACGCCCCTTCCCCTCCTCCTCCTCCTTCTCTGTTACGTACAGCACGCGCGCACACACATACGCGTCGGAGGGACATCGATCGCTTTTTATCGGTGACGGAGAGGTTCTCATTTGGACTTACTTATTCAAGACGGAACGATGTAGTAACGACGCTTATCATATACTTTTTCCATCGTGACATTTATTTCGGGAATAAATGTCGATATATATATGCATGAGCGATGGGCATATATAGATATCGTGTAGCAATTATAGATCGCTGTTCGCTGTATTTTTCATCTACTTCGCGCCTTTTCTCGTGGCCTCTCGCCTCGATGACAGATCTTCGTCCTGAATCGAAAATCATTTCGAATCCAAATTCAACTAGGAAAATTCCAAATATATATACATATATTTAACTTTAAAGGTTGCAAGGACGTTTTTTTCTGTCAGAATGAAATTTTCGATAAAATAGAAAATCGACAACGAGTCGCAGTTTCAACACCGGAAATTAAACAAATTATCGTGATGTTTATTATACAATGTACATGGGTAGGGGAGATGCGACCAAAATGGGTAGCCCTTCCAAAATGTGGATTTCAAGTGTTTGTGAGAATGTGGGAGTGCCAACTGACGTCCCACGATCGTTGACCAATCACGAGTAGTCGACTTGTTTCAGTGACGCAAATACTCACAAGATTAGACAAAAACAAGGTTGTTTGCTGCTTTCCTTTAAAAATTTCTAAGTATGCTAGTCCCGATTACTGGCGTTATGTTGATTATGGTGCAGAATAAGATTTGATAAGTTTCGTGTTATGTTTTCATTAGTAATGTGCTTCGTATCTTTACAAACTCGCAAGGTCTCTGCATTTATATTTTTAGATTGTAATGATATAAAAGTAAAATGTGCTTTTGGACAAAACGGATGGGGTAGTAAGAGGAAACACGATTCGCCCTAGATTAGTCCTATGGGTAGTTTGAGAGGTCCTTATTACCGCGATGTTTGTCAGCAATAACTTCAGATCTTTTCACGAATTAGAGATTATAATTGTCACTTACTACAAAGTAAAAATTGATTGTAATTGAAAGAAAACAAAATTAACATTACTATATAATTCAGTAATTAATTATGGTAGAGACTGTTTAATGTTTAACAAAAGACTGTAATTTTGCACATACATTTTTTTAATGAAGTTGATTAATTTCGTTACTTTGTCCGTTGGTCCAGACGGATTCCCCCCCCCCCCCCACCCCCAAGAAAAATTCTATTAATATCGAGGAAAATAACTATGTGTGTTTTTGATTTTGCAAAACTTTGTCCGATGAACATTTCCATGAATAAAAATGGAAGTCGCATTTGGTTTCTAAGTCTGTTTTATTGAATCTATAGATCCCTTAACTTATCCGTTTCAAGCTCATCTCCCCTCTACATCTGCATGTACACATGCGCCTTGCTGCATTATATACAAATATACTCGAGCAATTGATATAATTGTACGGATGGAGGGTGCGAGCTCTCCCCTCAACATGATCGGTTGATAACTGATTTACAGACAGTTAACGATTGTGATTCGCAGTTTGACTTATTATCTTATATAATGTAGTACTTAGATTTCGTAATCACCCCGTAATTATTATCGCACTTAAGTATGTTATACGAAGCGGATAGTAAGTCATCCTGTCTCATTTAGCGAGTATCGAGACAATCCCTACTCAATTCTTAATTATCTACACGATACGAGTATCGGTATATATATATATATATATCATTTAACATTTAACTACGTGTAAACGTATTATTATTATTGTTATTATTATATTTGCTCTCTGCCTTCCTCTCTTCAAAGTTTTTTCGGTCGTAGAATATAAGTCGCGATTCTGACCTCGTGTTTGTGCGTTCTTTTTTCTTCTTTCGATTTTTTCTTTCACACCGACCACCAAACCTCTCTTTCTCTATCTCTCTGTCTCTCTCCCTCTGCTAGCTCGCTACGACCATACGTTAGTTCGTTCTCTCGTCTTTCCCATGTTTCGTTCTCGTCTCTCATCTCACTTATCGAAGCTTCTCGAAGAGCTGTGCCGATTACCGGTTTCGATGGGTCTTGGGACTCTTCCTTTCCCCTCCTGACCTCGTCCACAGTCGCCTTTTTATTTTTCGCGGAGCTAACTAACGACTCGTTCGAATGGCTCGTAGTTTAGTCGATGATTTCTAACGACGTGCAAGCTTCGCTTGGCATGAAAAAATATCGAGATCGAGAAATGCGCGGGCATATTTGTCTTTCTAGCATTTGTTTAATGCAAGATCGACGCGACTACGAATTTCAATTGTTCAAAATGGATTAAAAATTTGCGATAGTTGGTCTTTTCATTAGTCCATCTCCAAACTTCGGCCTTTTCTATTCCCGGTCCCTTTCACACGGAATGGTCCGTATATATTTATTTAAAGCGTACTCAACTCTCATTTCTTTTGAGTTTTTTTATTCGACTCTTTGACATCGTGCTTCGTACTGTCATTCCTTTCAGTTTTTGTGTGAACGCGGTTCCATGCGATCCTTTATATGTATATGTATTCATGAGGTGTTATGCGTATGGGAAGCGAGACAGGCAAGGGATACGTACGAAAGGGTGAAAAAGTTGGTGGGGGATATGTTGCTATGGGGGGGGGGGGATATTTACAATCAGGAAGTGTTGCTCATTAACGTCACACCAATATCGAACGAGTTATTGTGGCGTTTTTTCGTCGAACTGCAATACGTGTTATACCTAGAGCCAAGTTTTGCCCCCCCCCTTTTTTTTATTAAATAATTGTTGAAACTATTTTTTGTTTGTCAAGTTTGGAATAAAATTGCTCGGTGACAAAGATCGTAGAGTAAATTGAAACTAGACTGTGCATGTCTGGCGAACGCTGTTATTACGCAAATGTATCGATCCAATATCTCAAAATTAAAATATGGATATGAAATTAAAATACGAATGTATTTTTTATCACAAATTTAAATTTACGAGCGAATTGAGGCTTACCAACTCTATATTTATATTCTATACATATCCAATAATCCCGGACAACAGATATTAAGATAGGCTGTTTAAAAAAAATGATTTATTGATTATTTATTGTCAAATATTATATCCATTAATTAACGTATTAATTATTAAATCGAAAATGTGATCGTTATTTTATATATCAAAGCGCTCGCATGTGTGTACATATCTATATATACATGTGTACGTGTGTCTGTGTGCGCGCGCGCGCGTGTGTATATATATGTGTGTTAAATACAGAAATGCATTTACAATTGGCTCTCGTTACGAAGCTCTATTCGTGTTTTCGTCCACATATATGGGGCATTCTACGCCAAACCGAACACCATTCAGCTTTTGCATGTTCGATTTTTTTGAAAATTTTCATATGCTTTAGTCTTGGTTGAAAGAGGTCACCATGATTTTTTTTCAACTTTGTGGAAGCCAAGATATTGATTGTTCAAAAATGACCTTACTTTTTTTTAAAACGTCCATAATTTTGCAAAAAATGAACTAAATTGGATTTTTTTGAAAATTTTTCTTTTTAAACGCACTTTTGATAAAACAAATATCAAACACAATTCTTAAACCGTATTTCCACAAGATTTTCAAGTTTTAAATATAAATTCTTGATTTACAAAAAACCCGTACTTTTAAGCCTAGGTAAATAATGGAGTAATGATAAGATCTATTTTTTCCGATTTTGCAGTTTCCATATTTTACTCATCCGTGTTGAAAATAAATATGAATCTTTTTTTCAGGCCCACCGGCAACGATCCTAGTTATTTATCATATGAAATACATATATCTTAATTATTTAATGAGAACTTTTATTTGAATATACAACAATATATCGTTAGAGCATCAATAATTGTTGGATTATTTGTTAGTTATACATATATGTGTATATATATGTATGTGCGAATGTTTGTGTAGGTGTGTGTGTGTGTGTATGAGGGAGAAAGAGAGAAAGAGAGAGCTCTCTCGTCAGTTTGCACGGACTGTACACGACGTTTTGCCTGGCATACGTGTACGTATAAGCTCGCGGGAAATAGAACCCTACCGTGAGCTCCCGGCAGTCTGAGCGAGAGGGAAAGAGAAAGAGAGAGAGGGAGAGAGTGGCAAACGCAGCCATATCGTATAAAACCATATAGCCCAGAGCAACCGAGAGAGTCGCACAGGATTCTCGGCAGCGTAATACACCAAGCGTTATCGATCTGTCGCTCTGAGGAAAACTAGATACGCTTACTGTGGCTCTTGGAGAGCCGATGTATAATACATACATATATACATGTATATGTATATATAGGTTCTCTCTCGCTCACGATTTAAGCCTCTATTGCTCGAATCTCGACAAGCGTTCCCCTTGCCCCACCGGATCCGCATCCATCCATGTCTTCAAATCTACGTTGCCCTGTACTCTCTATAACACTACCCAACACTTCCTTTACCATTCTGACGTTCAATCTCCCAAACTCACCGACAATATCCCCTAATACTCTCTGTTCCATCGGCTACGCTCCTATACAAAAACGAAAAGAGACCAGGCCCATATTCGCTCGCGACCGCAATCCTTATCACCTTTTCCTTTCCCACGTGGACAAACGCAAAAATGTCCGATTACGCGACAAGAAAAATGTGTTTATTCCAAAGGACTAATCTCCCGTTGGCAAATTCACCCAAATGTTTTCTTCACTCGCGGACTATTCGATAGAATCAACCGAATAGAAAATTGATGTTTTCTATCGATATTTGCGAATCTACAAATCGTTTACGTTTCCTACGATACGATAAGAACGCAACATCTTTTCCCAGAAAATAATCGCTGCTTCGAATTCATCATTCTCATTGCTCCGAATCTCACGCTTTTTTTTTCCTCGGCGAGTAAAACGGGTTATTCGACTCGAGACACGGGAAAGCCCGCGGTTCTATGACCACGTCATAGTTCGCATCGCCTGACGCGAATGACGAAACGTCGTGACATCCATCGATGATTCGTCAGACGCGTCGATTAATTGCAACTCACAATGTTATTCCAGTGCATATATATATATATATATATATATATATATATATACAGAGATACATGCATATATATGTATAATTGGAGATCGAAGGTGGTGAGAGAATGAACGAGAAAAGATTACGACGACGAAACTCGATCGCACGCAAGTTGCTCGACCCAGATATATCGGCGCACTCGCGCGCTCATACCTACATAGGGATGTGATTATTTATATAAATATGTGTGTGTAGGTATATGTGTACGTATGTATGTCGCATGTTCGAAGGTCGTGCACATTTGTTAATTCGAAACTGGGAGATTGTATTTTTCACTCGCTCTGGAGTCCCCGTGTGAAAAATTTGTCCCCGACTTTCTCCTTGCTCGTTGGAGAGAAAACTTATGTACCTGTGCGTGTGTATGTGTGTATGCGTATATATACATAAATGTGCACATAAAATATAAACAGACCTCGCATAAAATTAATCAAGTGTCTCGTGTTTTGTGTTGCAGCTGTGATGGGGCTTCGTGATACCAGAATCTACTATGAGCGAAGGCCACGTAACTAACTGTAAGTATTATATATATATATATATATATATATATATATATGGGTAATATAATTCCTGATGACAAATAATTAAAGAAAATGATAAAAATATTATTGCGAAATATATGAGATATGTTTAAATAATTAGGTAACGTTGAATTATGCCACTTGGATATGTTATACGCATGACGGAGGTTCTTGTTCAAGAAAATCCCGTCTGATTTCCAAAGTACCAATTAATTCGACTTGGAACGATTTGGACGAAATAGTAAGGAAACGCGGTATTTCCTTTGCATTCTCGGGCCATTCTACCGATCCTCGTCGTTTTCGGCTTTCTCACTCGGAGTTTTGCCATGGAATACGCGTCGAGAGTGCTTGGCTAGCCTGGGTTATAGCGAAGCTCTCACGTAGGAGGCACAGCGTTAACGTCTGCTTCGCATATATATATAACGAGGAGGAGTAGCAGAGGGAGAGAAAGAGAGAGAGGGAGAGAGAGGGAGAGAGAGAGAGTAGGTCCGTATTCGTGCTGGTTAGAGAGAACTGGGAGATTGCTTTGCTCTGCTGGCTCTGTATTGATTGCTCCTCCTCCTCCTCCTCCCCCTCCCTCTCCTCCCTCCTTCCCTCGTCCTTCTCTCTGCCTCCGGCCACTGCTCTCTCGTTCTCCCTCGCCTCGTCCGACCTACAACCACTCCTATCTCACTTTCCCGCTTCTCTATTTCTCCTGTCTCCTGGATTGACGTCGCCTCCAACACACGCTCCTCTCTCTCTCTCTCTCTCTCCCCCTCTCGTCCCCGTCCAGCGCTCGGTTTCTCTACTTTTGCACTCCTCTTCTATCTCGCTCAGTCGCTACAACGATCCTGCACCTATTCTGGCCCGCGAGAGCCCGAGAGTTGCCAGAGAGTCCCGTTTCCAGGTACCTAGAGAGAGAGAGAGAGAGAGGATCTCGTCTGTGCGAGAGACGCGCTGCTTATTCGACATCAACGAGACTCTCCTTCGAATTACGGGAAAAAGAAACCAGGAAATGTCCGCGCAACCCTATCATCGAGATGGATAACGCGCAATTTGAAATATCGAGGGATAATATTGGGCTGGTGCGACGGTGCTAATGGATCTTAACGTTACCGGGGGGAAAAACGGACGTCGGAAGGGGGACAACTAGGTGAAAAAGGGAGATAAGATGGGAAATAAAAAGCTTCTCTTATCATCGGAGTTAAAACGTTCACAAACGAGCAATATAGAATTGTCTATCTACGATATTTATCTCGATAAAGGTGACTCTTCTTTCGATCTAATTATTGTCGTAAAATAAAATGCTTCTTCGTCATATAAAATATATTTTACTAAAAAGATACTGATCGTATCGATGATCGTTGATTAATTTCGACCACGATTCGAGCGGAATAATAATGTTTCAACCAATAACGTACGAATGGATTTTTCGGTGTTCAAGAAAATTTGAATTTTGCATCACTCAATAATATGACCCTTGTCCATCTATCTTTGTCTCTTCCAGTCTTTTTTCATTCGTCAATTTCATTTCGTCGATTTTAATCGCATTAGTAACGAATCATAAGACGTCGGATTTGATTTAATATTGATTTAATAATTAAGAATAAATTATTCGATTGTAATAGATGTTTGATCCGCCTAAGCGAGGAATATAAATTTGTATTGTACGATGAAATTTAATGAAAATCTTTCGTATTTTTTTTCTTTCATTTATGCGACAATATCACAAATGATGCGTGATGTATATCGAGGGGTTTATTTTTTTATTCCGATGGCTCATGGCCGTTGAACATAATGCCGGGTAAGAAATCGATGGTCTCGCGCGCTCGCGAAGTGTCTACCTATCTTTCTCTAACCCTCCAGCCCCTCTTTGGCTTTAAGTCGTTTTCTTCCTTTCTCTCTCTCTCTCTCTCTCTCTCTCTCTCTCTCTCTCTCTCTCTCTCTCTCTCTCTTCTCTTCTCTTCTATCTTCTCGCCCTCCCCGTTTTCTCTTTGGCTCGACGTAAGCCCCCTCTGGCTCTTGCTCTCTTGCTCGATCGGCGGGCTTTTCTCGTTGCCTCGAATTCAACCAAGGGGCGGGTACCCAGCTCTCTCTCGGTCCGACTGAAAGCCATGAAAACTCGAAGCTAGAGGGAACAGCGAAAAAGAGAAAGAGAGAGAGAGAGAGAGAGATAGGAAAAATCCGATATTGCGAATTCTGCGCGATGCCGCGGAAGTTGTTCTGCCAGAAATCGAGAGAATATATTTGTCGAAGGGAGAAGGAGGAGGAGGAGCATGTTGAAAATGATTGGATGTCACACGCGCACTACTCAAACGATTAATTAACAATTATTGATATTGGAAAAAATTGTCTATACGATGATTTTAAATCATCGACCATCGTTGTCAACACGGTAAAAGCAAACGTTGCAGAAAAAAACTGTATAAATGAAATTACAATTCAATTCCTGAATGCACACATTTGTTCGAGGCTTTCGCATGAACTTGGGCGATAAATAAATTTGATCTCAATCAAAATAATTAGAGTAAGAAAATTGTCTTTAGTCCGATTGTACACAAAAAATGTCTTGCTCATATTGAAAATGAAAATATTTGTTGTCATTGGAAGCATAAGAGTTTGATTCTTTGATGAAATAGAAAATATATACAGGATAACAAAGGAAATGCGCTATTGAAATGAATTTTTGACCAACTATGTAATTGATCGAAGAGGAAACGCGTCCAGTTTAATTCGAACTCGGATGGTTCGCTAGTCCCAAAATATGAGATTTGTCGTATATATTAATAAACCATTGGACGAAGAGACTCGTCTAGCCGGGACCTAACCTAGCCTAACGTTGTTACTAGATGTATATTTATGAAAGAGCTGGATTAAACAGAGAGGAAAAGAGATCAAGTGTGTTTCTGAAAGAGAAAGGGTTTTTGCGGGGGGAGGGGGAATATAAACAGGGAAGATTTGCTATCAATCAGCTGATTGAAGATCTGGGAACGGGAGGGGGGAGGGGGGCGACCTTGACTCGAATCCTTCGATTTAAACGTACGTCTATTCCACACGCAGAAACGCACGCGTGTTATTTGCCCATATAAAAATGAAGATTAAAAAAATTAAGCAAAATCGATTATCGATAATCGAAAAGAAAACAATATGATTTGTGTTTTTGTAGTGAAGAGTGGGGGCTTGAAAGTCAAATCAATATATATGTGTGTATATATATATATATATATATATATATATATATATATAGAGAGAGAGAGAGAGAGAGAGAGAGAGTTGAATTACATAAGATTGGACGTTCACCATTCATTGTCACCTATTGGGCCATACACACGGATTCATTTAACACTCGTGCACAACGAATTTCCAAGTTTTTGTTGAGCCTCTACACGAGTAGGCACGCCACCCGGTTCCTCATAAATCTCTCGTCCCTTCGGATGCGAAAACGTGTTCGCAATAAAATCCACGAATAAAAAGCATAAATATTCATTCGATCGCTGTATGAAATTCTCTTTCGCACTTCGTTCGGACAATTTGCATTATTTAGAATTTTTCGATTTCTGTTCTTTTGTCATCGCGGACTGAAATATTTGAATAATATATCGTATTAAAAAATAATTTTTTTCTTTTTATCGTGAGTGATTAATTATAATCTGTTATTTGAATTAACGATAAATAATTGCGTGGTCGGTCGTTTCTGTATAAATTTGTTGGTTTTCTTTGATTTTCATTTGTATAAAAAATAAATAAATACGGGCACGTATTACATATGTTATTTACACGATGCATGTTTATATCGACGTTTCAGGAGACTGGCATGGAGAAGGAGAACTCCGCGTCGGGCGGAGGTGGCGGCGGTGGTGGCGAGACTACGGCAACGGCGGCGGGAGGAGGGGCCACCTCCGCCTCCGAGAAACTTCAGGCCGACCAGGCGAACCCTTTGCTCGACCCAACCGCCCTTTTCGGTGGTAAGTACACAAATCGCACGAATCTCAAAACAATTCATCATTCTCATTTTTACCCGCCAATGTTTGTTTTCTCTCAATATTGGCAATTTCACTAGCTCTCCCTGACCTCTAGCAAACCTCGACCTCGTTCATAAATAAAAATTAGCCTGATCCGACTTGACCTTGCACAGATTGTACACGACCTCTCTCGACCTTGCTCAACATTCCTCATCCAAATTTCACGCCGTTTTCGTACTTACCTACTTCTGCCAAACGTTCGTACGTAAATGAGTATGAGTATCGAGGAACGAATAAATCTTGCGAAAAAATCTGCGCGACGTTGTTATTATCGTTAATTATCGATGAGACGGAAATATTAAATTTTTATAATAATTGCCCGTAGGTTTTCTCTATCGTCGGATTATCTAGTAATACGGATGGCGCCGATGGCGGCGCTGCCGTCAGTCGACAGCCAAATCCCACACACAACAATTGTGTACATGAGCTCTGGTTCATGTAAACGAACCAAAGCACACACACACACACACAAAAACGTAGCTCCGACGACAGCGCCTCCAGCGGTCAGAAGTTAAACGAATTGAGAACCGAAAAGCGTGACCATCTGTTTTGGCGGCAACGTATTATTTTCGATCTCCTTATACAAATTCCATAGTTTTCTCGTACCAACGTAACGAAATTCTCATACCACGGACAAAATGTTCACCCGCCGACAAATCAGGAATGGCACACGACTTTCTGTTTTATTTAATTAAGAGAAAAGCTCCAGAAATTTCGAGAGCCAGCGTATCAAAACCTACTCGTCGGCTTCTTCAGTCGCCGTCAGTTGCCGTCATTTCGCGGCGGACTTTGTTATTCGCTTCGAGACTAAAAATTATCATATGTCTACGATCGATGTACCTCTTCTTTCTCTGTACCCCGCCATTGGCCTTTCTTCCTTCGTTTCCTATCGCAATCGTACAATTGTATAAAAATATACATTTTATTTCCCTGATCGTCCACGCCATCGTCCATCATAACCGCAACAGACTTGAAACTCCCCGAAAACTGACCGCAACGCGTACCAACGTCCAACCAAGCTTTATAACACGTATATCTACAGATATCGGGGCGTACGTACGCGTTTGTCCGTATTTATACACAGCAGCCGACTTCCGCCATTACGAACGTACGAGCAAACTGGAGGTAGAGATTCGACATGGCGACGCGACAGTAGTAGTGTGTAGGTACCGCATGCAATCGCCATTTCTCTAGCTACGAACTCGCCGAGAATATACGCGGATGAGTACGTATCTACGTATAGAACACGTAGAGAAATCGGGGGAGAAACGAACGAGAATGTATATAGACAAGAAGCACAGGGTAGAGGCTTGGGTACAACCCCGTTGTGGTCCATCCATTCCCCTCTGTACTTTCTTCTATCTTTCTCGCCTTACCAAAGCAATTTTGGTCTTCGAGCCTTCATATTTCTCCCTCTCTCTGCCCCTCTCCCTCTCTCTCCCTCTCTCCAATCTTTTGCACCTCTCGCTCTCGTATCTCTATCTCCTTTACCCTTCTGGGCTTCTATCCATCTCATCTGGGATGTTTCGCATTCCCTTTTACCCCTCCAGCTTGAAACAACCCCTCTCTTTCTCTCATTCGCCTCAGCTTTTCTCTAGTGTTTTCTCTCTCTGTCTTTCTTCCTCTTCGTCTCTTGTTCTGTCTCGTTTCTCCGTCTATCTCTACTGGGGTTTCCGCCTCTCGGGTCACCGTCGGGTCGCGTAGATACATAGTCCCGGCCACACGTTTTGCTCTCCTGAGGGGTCCGGTAGGAGGGGATGCAACGCGACAGAACCGGAGCAAGAGACAAGGATAGAATTTATGGATGGTACGTATACGGACGGACGGACGGACGGACGGACGGACGGACGAGCAGTGAGTCGACGAGAATCAGTTCTCTCTCTCTCTGTCCGCTTGGTTCTGTATATTTATTGATTGCCACCACAACCTCCCCCCCCCCCAACCCTTCGTCTACTCCTATTCCGCTCTTCGCCGCCTCCACTCCACGGCTGCTGCGGCAGTTTCCCCACCTCGTTCTTCATCCAACACTCCGCGCTCTTCCCCAATACTACATATCCGACACATATTTTTTGGAATGTTGCTCGTTCCTACTACTATAAATACCACACATAAACCGCGATATCGAACACCGGAAACTGCTGAACTTTTTCATGTTGATTCCATTATGAGCTTGTTTTTTGTTTTTTTTTCCTTTGTCTTTTTCTCCTCTTTTTTTAATTTCATATCAATACTTATCAGAAATGAGGCGAAGACGACGGGCATTATCGATCGGTGTATTGTTTTTATTAAATTGATTTTTGTTGATTGTAAAACAATATTAACCATCCGTTGACACATGAGTCTGTGCTATCCAGCCGGTTTCTATAAAACACTAAGTCTCATTCGGTTTCCATTAAATAACAATAATAAAAATTAGTTTTTATCTATCGTCCAATGTATTTTTTGAATTTTTTGAATGAATTTAAGTACAATGAAAAACGGTGGAAGAACATGGACCCATGTGTTTCTGGGGAGATGCGCAAATTATAGTGTAGGTGGGGGGGGGGGGTGAACTCTAACTTTCGTTTACCAAAATTTGAGATATAAAACAATTATTAAGGAGGTACGACATATTCGGAAGCCCCCACCTGCTCTTCTTTGTTTTAAATTCAGATTTTTTCAAAACTATTCAACATTTTTTTATAGTTTTGTTGATTCAAAATAGAAAAATGTTTGGCTCAATTGAAAGTCGAAAAACATTGGTTCGAAAAAAATGACTATTTTCAATGTACCTTTTCTCAGAAACTGAACCGCTCGATTTTGACCACTTTTGATGTTCATATATATATATATATATATATATTAAAGTGTTATAAACAATTTGAGCCGTTTTTTTGATATTTTGTTTCAGAATTTTTTGACATCGTTTTGAAATTTCGCTAAAATTATTGACCACGTTTTTTTTATCTTCAATTTTATTTTTCTCGGGTCGGAATCGTTAAAAAAATATGCCGATACGATAAGTAGATTTGGAGAAAAGGTAAATTGCGGGTGAAAAAACATAAGTTGGAATTTCTAATGAATTTAAACGCTGACTTTGAACAATTATTTAACAAACTTCCACTGTTCAGAATTTCATGAAATTTGAACAACGTATCAGAAAAGACATGTACTTTCAGAAAAAATATTTAAAAAAATGCGTTTTTGGACGCTGGAAAATGTCGAACCTCTTTAAGCCTTGGTTGTTCCTTACGTTCGTAGATATTGAAGAAATATTTTTGACGAGAATATACAATTTTGTATGTACGTTTTGATCCGAGGAATTCGCTATTTCTCGAACGAGATGTTGTGTAATTTCTTGAAGATTTGATTGAGAACCGCGACGAGGCGGTAACAACTTAGCGATGCGTGAACCAGCACACGGTTGAGCGATCGTCCAATCGACGAATCGATAAATGCAATAGTCTCGATGAAAGAAACATACATGCCCATTGAAAAAAATTGTTTTTTTTTCCTGGAGAATGCGATTAAATTTTGTCAGACATTTTATTGCCTAGTCATATATAATAATGATGATTTGAGTCAATTTCATCTGTTGATCTTACGCCATATTTTTAACGCTTATTTATCGTGGAATTTGACAAAAATCTTCGTAAAAATGTCAACGACGAAGAAAATGGCATCCACGGTGCTTTTGTCCTTAGTAAATTTCGTAAGTAATGAAAATCTTGTGTCGATAAGGAAAGTTTAGTTTTTCTACCGTATGAACTTTAAGAAAATAACCTAGTTATGATTTTTCACGAGCAGAGGAATCGAAGAAGTATTATTTGCAAGCCGCTCTAACGTACACCTTTATCTACATCCTTGAATATTTCGTCTTTTTACTCCTGAATTAATTCTACGGTATTGTTCCACAAACTCAACCAGCGAAAAAAACAGATTTTGGCCAAACAAAATTATAGCGAAATGAGTTAGCGAGGCAGAAACATACGTGTCCATTGAAGAAAAATGTTTTTTTTTCCTGGAGAATGCGATTAAATTTTGTCAGGCATTTCATTGCTAAGTCATATATAATAATGATGATTCGAGTCAGTTTCATCTCTTGATCTTACGCTATATTTTTAACGGTTATTTCTCGTGGGTGTCGATGAGGGAAGTCTAGTTTTTCTACCGTATGAAATTTAAGAAAATAGTCTAGTTACGATTTTTCACGAGCAAAGGAATCGAAGAAGTATTATTTGCAAACCGCTCTAACGTGCACCTTTATCTACATCGTTGAATATTTCATCGTTTTATTCCTGAATTAATTCTATGGTATTATTCCACAAACTCAACCAGCGAAAAAAACAGTTTTTGGGAAAAGAAAATTATAGCGAAGTGAGTTAGCGAGGCAGAATGTTGTCCTCTACCTTTGTAAGCACATTTTTTCCTGAACGATAAAACACATTATGTATTACAATTGTGAATAGAGATCCTTCGAATATAATAGAGTTGAATGTGACGAAGAAATTTAGCGATTAACCGAATTACCCCCCAACTTTAATCGAAATTAAATTTATCCGCAATATCGATCTATGTTAATCCGCAATTTATACTCGCACAACATTTTACTGGTATCGACTATTACGTATCTATTCCTGACTGCTCGTAGGACAAAATATCGCCAGCATCGGCTCAGCTCTGTTCGACTGATCGATGTTGTTTGCCAATTTTACTATACAATCTCTCCGAAACCGTAACGGAGTTTGATCAAATTTTGCTCTACTATTTTGAGAGTAAACACGGTAATACGTCCAAACATATTTTGGTGACATAATCATGAAATTTGTACCAATATTGAAATGTACCAATGAGAAATGAGGAAGCGATCGACAATCGCGCTTATAACATTTACGAATTTCAACGATTTTCGTTCGTTATAATTTCAACACTAACTAAATTAGTGTTTTTAATAAATAGAAATTTCAAAACACCCGAAGCTATAATATGTAAAAATAAGTTCAACCTAAACAAAAGTATAATATGAAATTATTAAAGTTTTTATAGAAATGATTTTAGTTTATTCCGAATTATTTTTAATCGCATTGTCAAACTTTCCACGAGAATGAAAAGGTGGTGGCAAGCGTCTTACGGAGAAAGCAAGAAGCCCCCTTCGCCCTCGCCAACATTGCTAGCAGCGAGCCACCCTTTGGGCTTATACGTTTTCCGTGATTTCTCGGGACGCGAGATACGGCAAGTTCCATCGGCACCCGGCAAGAAACGTACGACACTTCCTCGTGTAAACGAAATTAAACAGATTTGGAATAGCGCCAGAATCGAGGTTCCACGAGAGTTTCTCTCTTCCTTTCTCTGTCTCGCTCGTCTTCTCACAAGGGAGAAACTAGCCGAGGGACAGTAGTGTCCGATCGACATTCCAATTGGTAGGTTCGCTCTTTCGCTATCCAGGAACTATCCTCGATCTAGCCGTAAAATTATTTTCTACTCGTTCTTACATTTTTCTTCTTCTCAATCTCGACGAATTCGTATTTATGGCACTAAATCCTTTCTTTTTTCATCAATTGCCAATTATACATTTTTTTTCAAATTTCCTCTCCATAATAACGAATTGGAACTTATCGTTAAATTAACGCTCAAAGCAAATTCAATTTTCGCTTCATCATCGAAAAATCTTTGTGTTCTTAAAAGCTGGTTTGAAAATTGTTGCGCGCAGGTGGTATTCTCTCGGATCTTTATGTCAAACAATTTCCAACCTTTTACGTTGCTCTCTTTTTTATATTAATTTATTTGTCGTTTCATTAATTCTTTTCATTATACTTTCACGTGGGTCAAACCTCCGCTCTTTCTTCTCGGTATTGGTACGTAGTACAGCTTCCATCAGTCTGAAGAATATTATTCTCGGCTTTGCTTTGCTTTTTTTTGCTCGCTCTCTCCCTTTTTGTGTGTGTGTGTGTGTGTGTGGCTCTCTCTCTCTCTCTCTCTCTCTCTCTCTCTCTCTATGTTTCCCAGCGAGCACGTGTGCGTCTCGCACTCGCCGTTGGTCTTCTCGCATCTCCGAGCTATTTTCCTCTCACGTGTCTCCGAAGAAAATAGACTCTCTTCGTCGTGTTTATTTATGTATGACCAGACGCGAATCTTTCTGAATTTCATACACTACGGAGAGAATTGCACGGTAACGTAACGAAACTGTGTAATGAGACTTTTTTTTAATGAGCTCATCGATCGATCGATCGATCGTAATCGTTACATTTCCTTTGCCATTTTTAAAAATCATTATTTCCGGCATTTAATTATCGTTAATTCAATTGACGAAAGAAAGTTCAAGTATTTTCAAGTTGGTACTCGCCTTTCCAACGTATCTTTTACTTGCGATAAAAAATCAATGAAATTTCTACTTGATTTCTATCAGCGAATTGGAGTTAAAATTGGATTTTTCAACCGAAATCCAACGTGAAAAAAAAACAAAACAAAGAAATCTGATTCATTGGTTTCATGGTGGAAGTTGATTGACATATACTATATTGCCGATAGCTATTGGTACACTGATGTTTCGTACGAAAAAAACGAATGATTTTCATTTGGTTTTGAAGAATGTGCATGGGTCAATAGTGAAAATGAAGAGACTCTCTCGTCAACTGTCCAGGGTGGGCTACTATCGAGTTTTTGTTGCTGTGGAGCCCTCTCTCCCGGTCTCTCGTGGCTCCGGAACATCGTTATCTATATAGCTATCGTAGTGTAGTCGCAGAGCCAACCGATCGATTTAATAATACGGCCATTCCGCCTCCACCCTCGGCCCCCAATCGTCACCCTTCGTCGCAGAAATAGCAATTTCTCCTTCGCTCTCGTTTGTCATAATGCCCCCTGGATAACCACCAACAGATTTATCGGGGCATCGATGGATAATTCTAAACAATCCAGACGAGACACCTTTCTTTAAATAACAAACAAACAAAAACAATTCTAAAAGAGACAATTCTTTTTTTCCACATGTTGAATAATTTACATAAAGTTTCCTCGCTAATTTTCTGATAATGGAATTATCACGATGATTTAAGGAAATAATTATGTCGAGTATTAATTGGCGAAAAATTGGGAACTTTGGGACTAATCAGCCCCGTGACCCAGTTATCGATTTTTTTTTTTTTCATGCGTCCAACCCACGTCTCCCTTTTATCCCATTTTTCGTTCTTCTTTTCTTCAACCCTTTGTAGTCTCCCTTCTTCCACTGTATTCAAGCTTCAATGGCTGAATCTCTACGTGTAGGTACGAACGATTAAATATCGTTAGGGTTGCCAGTAGTCTCGCGTAGTTCACGCGTAACCAACCCTCAATGTACTTTGTGTTTACAATTAGCTTTTACGTATACGTCTAGATTTCTGCACATAGGATACAAAACGAATCGACTTACCTACGCGCGTGCACTTTTCCCACTCGCCTACTCTATTCTCGAGCTTGCGTTCTTTTTTGTTCAGAATTTCCCCACACCAAATTTTACAGCTTTTTTTGCTCATAACTTCTTTAATAGTAGAGGCCAAGTTGAATTTTTCTCTTTTACAATTTTTCGGGTTTGAATGTATTTTTCAAAAAAATATATATATATATAAAAAAATTATTCGTTATGTTTTTAAATGTGATTTTTAAGTTTTAAACTTTAAATCTTTATTTAAAGTGAGCGCATGTTTTGACTATTTTGAAATTTTTTTTATTTTAAACTTCTACCGATTTAACAACTTTTAAGCCTAGGTAAATCATGGGCTTTTTACAATTACTATTTTTTTGGTTAATAATGATTAAAACCGTTTTTATAACAATATATTCTCTTTTCGATTATTATGAATAAATTTGTACACTTTTCTGTTGTTAACAGGCGTCTAAAATTAATAATAAGTCAAAAATAAAAGTTTTTATTTAGTTAGGTATACTTTTAAAACTGTTACATATACGATCATTATTTGAATTAGAATACTTTTTAACTCCTGTGTTTTCGTTATCCATCAGAATAACTGATTGTTAGTGAAATTTTTGTGTGTGTGCGCGCGCGAACATAGATATAGAATCGTCGATGACCACCCGGGTCTTTGGGCGAGGCTTTTACTCTCAGCCCACTCTCGAGAGTGTTCTCTCGGTACAATATTCTCTTTGGTCCCTCGCTCGACTTTATGCACGCGCAATTACCCCCCCCCCCCCCATTTTCTTAATTCTGGCCTAAATATGTGTCAATTATTGTTTTCTCAATGTTCTTCCAGCGCATAACATATCAAATTAATTCTTAATCAACGAATGACAAATGATAAATTACAAGCGAAGAAAAAAGATGTTAAAAATGTACGTTTACAAACATATTTGTTTTTTTTTTCTCGTATCGATTAATTTACAAGATAACGTATCTTTCGCGAAGAAACTTTTTTTTCTCTCTCTCGATTTCCGTTCGATCTTGGTAATTTTTTTTCCTCCTTTTTTCTTTTTAGCTTGAATCAAGTTCAAGGTTCGACGTCCGGTATAAATTAAATAGTGAAGCTTCGGGAGGGTGGGGGGGGGGGATATCTCAATGCCACGCGACCTTGACCAAGGCCGAAGCCGCGCGTTTGCTTGCTCGCGGCCGCGTCGGAAATCAACGGTATAATATACATAAGTATACACGTCGACGTGAGCGGACGTCGTTGGGCGCGCACGAGCGAACGCCAACAGTTCTTTTTCACCACTTATTCGTTGTACATATGTATAATAAACAACAACTGTTATAACGTAATGTATACAACGAGAAAGAAAGGAGGGGGGCGGGGGGGGGAGATAAAACAGGGACTGAGTCAACGACTATTTATTATTATTATTATTATTATGATTATTATTATTGTTATTGTTATACCGGCGTAATGAAATTCGTTGTAGGAAAAAAATCGGGAGTTGAATGGAACAAGAAAAAATAATCTTCTTACACTTTCTTAAGGGGAAAGAATATTAATGATAAATTGTTGTCTATAATAATATTGTTTCAAGATCTTTCGGAACAATCTTTAGGATCGTCATTTTCGTAACTAGCAATATTTTATAATTAAAAAAAAATTAATTATTGTATCGTGCAACTGTGCGGAAATTAAAATAGTTGAGGGAAGTTTAAGGGTGAGAAAGGAGCAAGAAAAACGTGAAAATGAATTGAATGAATGAAAAGAGTGAATTGGAGAAGGGAGTGGGAAATATGTTAAAAAGAAGGAATGATAAATAAAATAATGAATAATTTGTTACAGCTTATTGGCCGAGGGGTGACAGCGCAGCATCGTCGATATTCGGTGGTATGCCTGGAGGTTATGGCCTGGGCGCTCATCACTTACCCTCAGCGTACGCGATATTGGGCCGCGGTGGTACGGCACCGGGCTTTGGTGGACACACACCAGCCTCGGCACCACCACCACCACCACCCCCGTACACCCATGGAAGCCTTGGCACCCTCAGTGTGGCCGCGAGCCAAGCTGCGAGTCTAGGTTATTACCGTTATTATATTATCACTATTATATCCTTAATGAATTATCAATCCAAACAATTAATCGAACCATAATTAATTTAATATTACCTCCACAATAATTATTAACGTTAAAAAAAAAAGAATTTTTTGTTTCAATTTCTTTTCACGAAATTAAATAAATGTATTGTTTTTTTTTTTTTTTTTTTTCCTTTCTTTTTCGAATAAGTTTACTCATAAGTAAAAGATAGATAATTAATGAAAATGAATTGGGTTGTCTCTAATTGACCGAGCGGCGAATTGCTTTTGAACTCTCCTGTTGGTTGTATTCGATTTGATGCCGAGACGTCGGAAAAATACGATCTACTATGAAACAATAATCTGATCATAAATTTGATACGCGAGGTATATCGATGAAATTCGATTCTTTCGAGTAACATATGTCGTCCGCGACTTCTATTGTCTGCTTCACTCACAATCAGTCTCGATACAATATGTCTACGTTGGTACGTCGTATACGTATGAGGAAGGTCTCGCACGAGGGTAAAAATACAGTGGCAATTGATTTACATTTGGAAGATATTTCTTTTTCTTTAAAGAACACGCGCGTTGTCTTAATCGACTTTTTTAGTTTATTGGAAATATTAATAAACGAAACGTAACGCAATTGGAATTATGAGCGTGCAGTTGGACTAATTAATTCATGGTAACAGGATGCCGAATATTGATAATATAATTATCAATATTAAGAAAGAGATTTTTATTACCGCATATTAATTAATATTCATTATCATTAATAATATCATTAATTATGCTAATTATATTATTAATTGCGTTGGTGAATTTTTGTATTGAATTATTTAATTCATTTTGTGAAAGTTTACTATTATTTAATTGTTTATTTGTCTATCTTTGAATCCTCAGGTATAAATCCTGCGAGCGCAGCATGGTGGACAATGGCCTCGCATCTCGCGGCGCAGGACTATCTCGCGAGGATACAAGGAACCGCGGGTTTGCCGGGTTTTCCACCCGGTGCCGAGAGCCTGTTGCCACCTTATCCCACCTCGTTACTTAATCCACCGTCCTTATCGTCCCACAAGTCCAGTAAGTGTAAGTGACCGAGTGTTATCGACTGTGCGAATCGTTCATTCATTTATTGAAATTATAAACAAAAAATCAGTCTCGCTCCTCCTCGACTATTCTTCGATTGGTTTGAGTTTCACAAAATAAGACAAATAAGTAATGTGACAAAACATTGAAAACACTGTGAATATTTTTGGATTAATAATAAGATATTGTAGCTTTTAATTGAATCAATATTAATTGTTGGAATGTAAGAAAATAATTTTGGCTCGAGGATAGTATTTCATAGCGGACGAATGAAGCGACAGTCGATGCGATGCGAGACGAACTTTTTTTTGTTTACTTTTATTTTTTTTTCTACTTGGCATCGTGATAATTTGATTTATCAACCAACAGCTAAGTCAAGCAAGAGTCATAAGACGTCGACGAGCAGTAGTAATTCGGCAACACCGAGTAGTCACACGAGCAGCTTAGCCGTTAGCCAGGCTCCCATCACAACCTCGAGCCATCACAGTAGTACCTCGGCGAGCAGTAGCAGCAGCAGCAGCAGCACGCCAACCTCCCAATCGCAAAATGTCGTCAGGTAAAAACGACAAAAATATACCCCTTTTGTTTCTTTTCGTCGCAATCAAACACATCGAGTTGTTTCTTTTTTCGAAATCTTACCGAGATCGCAAATTATTTACATGCCGCTATGCAGCACTAGCCCTATCAAGGAAGGAAGGTGATTACGACACACGCAGCCTCGCATTTAACAGGAATTAAAAATTTGCTTCACCAAGGAACAAGAAAAGCAAATTTTTATTTTCTACATTAATGAATAAAATATCTTCTGAAATAAAGTTGTGCCCAATTATTTTGGTACAAGATAATATTATAGAATATCTATAAAATTCTATTATTTTTACTATACTTTGGTAATTGGAATATTGAAAATAATTGATTATTTTTTTGGTCATTTCAGCGATCCTAGCAGTATATTGGGCGGGGTACGTTTGCCTCCTGACACGGAGATAATAAAATATACGTCGAGTATAGTAGGTCCAAAAATTCCCGGTACGACGAATCGCGGACGAAAGAAAACGATATCGTTGGATTCACCGAGCGTGAGCGTGCACGCACCCCCGATACAGACGATGAGCGCTCATCAGACGAATACGACGACAACATCAATGATGATGGAGCCACGAAAGTACAATCGTACATCGGGTGTACAGAACGAAACGAACGATTACAGGGATTCGATCGATCGTGTCGAAGTGATCAAATTACCGGCACACTCGACAAACGGCTCGGTATTATCGGCACCCCCGATATATACGACCTGCAATACCAGCAGCCCCAGCAATGCAAATGACTCCGACGCACCTCTCAATTTGTCCCTTAAACCGGCATCGACGAGCAGCAATTCGCCGATACCCGGAAGTCAACCACTCAGTCAACTGAGCAATCTCAGCCACTCGCTTCTCACCTCGGATAGGACTTGTGAGTTGAACAAAAACGATCCAACTTGACACTTTCTAGATAGAGGCGTTTGAAAATTGACAACTTTTTTTATTTCACCTTTTCCCATATTCGAGTTAAAGTAAGGTCACAAAAAATAATTTTTCGAGCTGTGCAATTATGACATGGTCGGACATTTTTGAGATAATTGAAAAAAAGGAGAAACAAAAACGGAAAATTCATGAAAATGTTATATTTTTTTTTAAAACGTTCGTATATATTTGTTTTAGCTCGAAGAAAGCCCGGTCCGAAACCGAGACGAGTACCGCAAAATTCCGTGCCGGTCCCGGCATCGCCGAGTCCATCGTTGGCTCAGCTCTTTGCGGCTGCCGATTCGCCGCAAAGGCCAAGTAGCGGAAGTGAGGAGAGTGAGAGCACGACCACTCATCACAAGGACGGTAGACCCAGAAATCTTGGTCGTGGTGTCTCCAAACCGAAGAAAAACACTGTTGCTTCGTTGCTCGCGCAGAGCAGGGCATTAGGAATAAAACCAACGCCCACCTTGGATCCTAACGTACCGTTGTCTCATCAAGTTTCGTTACTGAGATCGAACATACTCGCAGCACAGTTGCACGCTTCGGCGACCGGACAGGTCGATGAGAAGAATCAGGTAATAGAAACGAAACCGACAGATCGTTTCTATGTTAAAATACCGCGATTAACAATTTTACGCCTGAATTTAACATTTTTACATTTTCTAACAATTCGCTCTTAAATTTTCGACAAAAAGTCTCGAGCTGTAACATTCTAAGAGTCCACAAATATTTGCTTTCGCTCAACCAATTTCCAACGATTTGTAATGTTTTGAGAAAGTTTTGTTACAATGCATTAAAAAATGCTCTTTGATTTGTTGCTATATTATATTGACGACTTTGCAAACATAATTGCAAATCGAATTTACCGAGACGACCTAAATTAAACGCAATAAAAAAAAGATTCATTAATTCATATAGTGCGTTGGAGGTTCGAGCGATTATGATATACACGTCGAGCACAAAGTCTAGTAGAAAGTTCCTTGATTATCGAGGCAAAAGTAATACAAAAAAAGATAGCTTACTCTATATTACCGATACTACAAGGTTTATCTCTCGTTTATTTTATCGATCTTCTCCGTCGCACATGTCAATTGTTTTTTCTCCTCGAGTTTCTTTTCTTTTTCCCTTATATTGCTTTATTCCCAACGGATTACTTTAATCCCCGCGTACATAAATATCCTTATCGATTTTGATATTAATCGTGGATCGCTTTCTCGGAGAAGAAGCTACACAGGTTGTTGTGTATGAGAAGAGCTATCGATGGTTCGGGTTCTTTTTTAATACTTTTACTTTCGTTTTCAATAGTTTCTTTCAATTTTTCTTATGATTTCACACTAAAAGTCACGCTTCCCAAATGTAGCGTTCGTTACAGGAAAAAATGAAGAACAAGCTTTTGGAAGCATCGGGCGAGGAGAGCAACATGGACGTTACAAGCGAGAGCGGAAGCAATACGGATGTTGTTACTGACACTGACGAAGACAATGCGGAGGGAACGCCGAGTGCTAAGAGAAGAAAGCTTAATCCCAGCGACAAGGATCTTCAGGTCCCGCTTGATCGTGGCTGGAAGAGAGAGACCGTCATAAAGGGTCTTGGAAAAACTGGTGTCATCAAGGGCGACGTATCTTACTACAGCCCGTGCGGCAAAACTTTCAGAAGCAGTCCTGATCTTTTGAAGGTAAGAATTATCGAAACAAATCGAATCAATACATATCAATATAAGGAAATAATAATTAAATAATTAATTGCTTCATTAATGTAAATTGACCGATCGTCCTAATCCTGTCGCAATTTTCCATCTCCAGTATTTCAAATTATTTATGCAGAGAATTTTACTGACTGCAACTCATAAATATTCTTCAGAGTTCTTTATTAATTCGTCGTTCGATCGTTATTATCATCTTTATTGCTTTCAGTTTCTGGAGCAACAGAATCCGGCTGAGCTAACGACAGCGAATTTTTCATTCTCGTCGAGACCATTCGTCGGTGAATTCTTACAACATACGATGGGTTTCGCTGAGGCCGAATTCGTAAGACTCGGTGCACAGGAAGTAGCGGGAAGACTCGAGGAGCTCCGTGCTGCCGGTGCTTTCAGAGACGTAAGAGGGAACAATCAGTACGAGAGGGACAAACTCGCTTATGCAAAGAAACTGGCCAAGGAGGAAGCTCAGAGACACAAAGAGCAAGCCAGGTCAGAAAGAAACAAAGAAAAACAACCGCAAAAATATACGGAATAATCCTTTTTTTTCTTTTCTTTTAATATTTCATTAGAATTTCTTTTTCACTCGGAATGCTTTACGTTTTCTTCCCCAGACTGATAAAAGAGCAGGAGAAGACGGAACGCCAGGAGGCCGTGAGAAGAGAACGTGAGATAAGAAATCAGCAGCTTCTCGAGGTGAGTGACAAAACACGAAATTGCTTTTCCAAACAAGAAAAGATATAGTCGACAAAGAAAAAACAAACTACATCAACGGACTCGTGCGTGTGTGTGTATTAAAAACGCCAAAAATGCACAAATAATGTTTTTTCTCTCGAACGACCTCGTCGTTTCATTCACGTTACATACACGCATACATGCGTACATACATACATATATATATATATATATATATATATATATATATATACACGATTATGTATATGTATATATACGTGTGTGTATGTGTGTGTGTGTGCGTGCGTGCGTGCGTGTCTGTTTATAATATACATGTATATGTATATATGTATATATACATATATATGTATCTAACGAACTTATATATACTTTTCTTTCTATTTGGGATACCTATATTACCATTTTGTATTTTGTCCACCTGCCGTGCGTGTCGCATGCTCTCTGTGTGTGCCGTATTTTATACATACAACATTATATGCGTATATATTCAACGCAATATATATGTATATATGCATTAATATTTAACTATACATACATATATATTATCCTTTATAACCGATAGACGTCATACGAATATATCTATATGTATATACATTATATATATACATATACATACATATATATATATATATATATATATATATATATAAAATATTTAACTCGCACACCTTCACCGCCTACACCCAAAAAATCGTGCATCCGATTATCCTCCTGTCCAATCTCATCTTTTTGTACCTTTTAACGAGCACCCCGGAAAACAAAAAAAAAAGAATCATCGACACGAGACACCCACTGACCAGTGACGCTAGTGATAGTGACAGGAGAGCCCAGCATGCCCTCCTTCATCTTTCTTCTATCTTTCTCTCTTTGTCTCCCACGGCATTACTGTATAAATATGTATATTTACTTTTATTGGTTTATTTTTTTCCATCACTTTGTTCTTACGATTTCGTTTGTTCTACCTGAGCCCCCGCCCCGCCCCGCCCCCCCCCCTTACCCAAGTTGTACATTGAAATATCTAACGTTGTCGTTAGACAGTAACGTGTGCTAATGCATCTCACTTTATATACATTTGTTGGTATATCTATTTTCGATATTATATACATTTATATATTATTGTATATCGTATGCATATATGTATATATGACAATGTATGGGGCACTCTACAGCTTTTTGGTCTCTAAAAAATACGTATGAACCAATTTCTTACAATTAGATCATACGAATGCAACAATTGTACACGATTATTAGCCAAATATTTTACAGATAAAGAAATCCTAATTTCTTTGCCAATAAGTTATTTATCGAGTAAATTATATTTGCACCAATGCCAAAGTCTTTATAAGTTTAACAAAAGAAAATCTTTATGGCTCACGGTAAAAAATAATTATAGTAAACTCTCGATAAAATGCTAAAATAAATACAGGAAGAAAAGTAAAGGTGATCACGATTTTTCAATATACTAAGAATCCCTTAATATGAATTGGCGTGAATATTTTCGATTTATGTTTCATACGAGAGAGGAAAGACAGTTTCCTCAACGTTCCTCAAATATATGAAGAATTATTTATCGCAAATTATTCATCATTGGTGTATTCGTATCATCGAGCTGTTGGATATTTTTTCAAGTATTTTTTTGAGCATCCAAAGTGGTGTACGTACCCTCCGTATGCAGTCAATATTGTATCACATGTGTATAGATATATACGGTCGTATTAAATAGTATATCGCATACATATATCCACGAGAACAAGTCGAATACGGATCCCGATGATTGGTTTCCTATCGTGGGGACAGTAGAACCGGAAGCTTCGATAGAATATTAGAGAAATGAACTTTTCTTTTATTCTTTGTCTTTTTTTTTTTTTTTTCATTTATATGTGTGTATGTATGTGCGTGTGTGTATGTGCGTAAATCCGCGCTGGTTCGAGACCGAAAGCAGGAGGCGAATGAGCAAAACGTCTTTGGTGTATGTTCCGCTCTCTCGTGACTCTCGAATTGTCCAAAAGATCAATAAACTCGTTTCAACCGTCCCTCTCTTCACCTCGTAGCCTCGACGTCCCTTTCGCCCTCTCTTATCATTCTTTCTTTCTCTCACTGCCCTCGTACCTTTATCTCGATCATTCGCGGCTTTTCATTACTTTTATTTTTGTACTTCTAGGTACATTTGAGTTGTTATTATTGCCTGTTCTTCCTGAAAATGTTTTTAGAATCATCGTTTATTCTGACATTCGCTGTTTGTTTGTTTTTTCAAATGTAAATTATATTGTCATTCTAAATTTTTACCATTTTGAATCGAGATATCATCGAAATGTTACGTTGTTTGTTATCGTTTAATTGAAACGTTTCGAAGTAAAAATAAGAAAATGGATCGAGACCAACGAAGGTACCTGAGAACAGTTGGATTATTAATCAAAGTTGTATTTGTTCAGTTGGCAGTATATGAAAAATTGATAAGAATCTAGCATGTAAAATATCAAAATATTTACGATTAGCGAGAGACCAAATTCCCGAAATGGGCAATTGATCGAATTAATAAATATCAATTAATCTAATTGACGAGTTGATGATGATCGATCGATCTGTCGGATAATTATGTATGTGGATGCCATTTTCGATGCCTCGAAAATTCGTTACGAATACTGTGGAATAGAAATCCTAATTTTTCCGCGAAACGCAGTGCATTTTCTTCTTCTTTTCGGTAACAACCAACCTCCCTCGAGTTTCCATCGGCAAGAATCCCTTTACTGCAAAAAAAAGTTATTAAAATGACAAAACGTGCCTCGCATACACACACGCGCACACACGTATATACATAAACACAAAGCTAAGTCCCCAAGTCCACCCGCACAACTTCCGTTCGCACGATAGAGATATAAACAAGGTAAAAACAAATTCACATCTCCCGAACAAAAATCCAACACACAATAATAAAATAGATAGACCAATTAGAAGCAAAAAAAACCATTTGAATCAGAAACAACAATCCGTAAATAAAGCGAAAGAGAGAGAGAGAAAGAGAGAGAGAGAGAGAGAGAGAGAGAGAGAGAGAATGAAAGAGAGAGAGAGAAGGATATATATAATATATATATATAAAAGACTCTGTGTATTTACGAAAAAGAACGTATGAAAAAGAAACAGATCCTCGCGACAAGACCCGAGTCCCAGATCGCTAGGAATTAGAAACAAAAAAAAAACCCACACGAAACCGTATATCTAGAACCATAATTGGGATTGATCTGGCTGCATGGGCTGGAAACGCAACAGAACAAAAAACAAAAACAAAAATCGAATGACGCAGGGTCGTAAGAGGCTGGCTTTCACGATCAAGCAGAAGATGAAGATAATTCAAGAGATCGAGAGGGGCAAGAGCAAGAGCGACGTGGCACGCGAACTCGGTTTGGCGAGCAGTACCGTGGCAACGATATGGAAAAATCGAGTGAGCATCGCCGAGAGTTGGAGAAATCGCGACGTTATGCAGACGACCGAGCACATTGGGGATGGCGATGTAATGCAGACAAAAAAAGCGAGCGTTGTCGCGATGTCGGTTAATCAGACACCGATTACCAATTCACCGCAGTCTCTGGCGCCTCCGTTATCGCAATTAGTGACGCCAACGATCGCGACGATAGCTTTACCGACGCCACCGTCGACGTCGCCACCGTCCGTTCTCGCCACTGGCGCCATCTCGTCAGCGTCGATTGCTTGTACGGCAGCACCGCTTGAACTAACCGGGATTGCGAATGCGACTATTGGCACCGCTACCTCACCAGCGACAATGATCGTACATCAACAATCGCAACAACCGCATCAACAGCAACCACTTCATCAACAACAACAACAACTACAACAACAACAACAACAACAACAACAACAACAACAACAACAACAACA
>JAPYZT010001708.1:0-19281 GCA_030522965.1 Tryphoninae sp. A BG-2022a | reverse complement strand
ATCCCTAATGTTTATTTGCAACTTTTGTTCGTAATGGCCTCATCTACCTCAGATTTCGCTATGCGTAACTTTATGCGATTCACGCTGTATATGTATATATATATACATATATATATATATATATATATATATGTATATTGATTTTATAGGATATAGTGCCGATCGGAATTCGTGAGTACGAGAGCTTTTAAAAGCTCCGAGAGCTTTTACCTGACCGGAGTAACTGCAATGTCTCGAAAAATCCAACGGTTCCAGCAGAACGTTTTTCTTTCTCATCGAGCCAACATACGGTGCTCCACCTCCGGGTTTGCCCCAGGGCGAGTAATTCGTCTGCATTTGACGCAACTGTCGAAATAAAAATAAAAATCATAGAAAGCATTTTATCGAAATATAAAAAATTGACAAAAATTTGGTCGCTTCAAATATTTCTGAGATATAATTAATTATTGTTTCGTATTTATCCGGGGATGTAGAATTTTGTAAGTCTGAGTAATGAACTAAGAATTAATTATCGTTAATTGCACGATTTAATTTATATACATTCGAAGGAAAACGTAATTTCCAGTCGATCCGTCGTCTCGTTTGCTTTCATTGATTTAGAGCGAATTTCGGTATTGAACTTTCTTGTTGAACGAATAACATTGTTCCAAGAACGTTGTTGTATAATCACGACTGGAAACCGCGGAACTTGTTACACCATCTCGTATATCCAGTGGACATTTGCGTTTGGTACAAGAGGAGAGTTTCTCTCTCGTCTACAAGTGCGCAAATGTATATATATGCACATTGTTACCAACGTGGAGTAGGCGAAATGATGGATTAGCGGGAATTAGTACAGTCTTGTTTCTTGGGATTGGTCCCACCAGAGATTATGTAAATCTACGTTAACTCGGGCTTCGTACATCCGCATCGATCCAACCGTTGATGGGTCAACGTTGACCAGCGTTAGAAAACGCGCCCTACCGTGGCCGTGACGCGTAAACGTGCCCGAGCGTGCACGCGCCAGTACCGGAGTGTGCGGTCCAAAGCACGAGCCTGCGCGCGCACTCCCGCACCCCGACGCATGCGCATGGCGCTCGAGCACGCTGCCGCTCCAACACACCCATCCCCACTCGACGCGCCAACGTATAAACTCTTCGACACTGCGGTCTCGCGTTTAGCTTGGCCCCTTTCAAACTCCATTTCTCACTCGTAACACGCTATCCGCGAAAATTGTAGCTAGATCGTAACCGACATACGCAAATTATGGGCTGCTTTTGCGCTAGCAATCATTCGCATACTGCGACGTCTCTCGAGTCGTATAACAAGATTTGAAGCGAAGCGGCTGTTATTACGCGAATCGGAATGTAATTTCAGGAGGAGAAGATTTCTCGTCGTTAAAATTGTTCCAGCACTAACTCTACAGCTCTCCAAGGGCATTGGATTTAACATTTACCCATGGACCAATCCTGGATGAAAATGATTCTTTACAAATTTATTTTAAATTGAAGGACAATCCTATATTTTTTTTTAGATAAATCGATACTTTCTCGTAGAGATAAAAATGGGATCTTTGTCAAATTCAAGAATTCTGCCGTTGACTTTTCAGTTCTTGTATCGAGATGGTCTTCGTTTGCTGTGGGTCGATAGATTCACGCTGTATGGGATAAAAGTGTCACTGAAAACGACCGTACCATTCTAGGGACATTGACGGTAAATTACCGTTGAGGGTCTTGAGAGTACTCGCACTCATCTCTCTCACGCGCAGCTTCCATTTTCATTCTTGCACAGAGACGCGGACAATATTGACTTTATTGTACTATCTAGCTTTCTACGTATATAATAATACGAGGAAACATTTATAGGCACATACTTCACGCTGTTCGCGATGCTTTTGACGCTGGAGTTCCTCCTTCCGACGGCGCCACATAGCGGTACCCTCTTGAACCACGCGGCGCTCCTGTTCTCTGCGAGCGGACTCCTCCGCTTCCGGCACGTAAGTCGTCTCGACCCGCCCGGGTGCCATTTCTTCTTGTATTGTATATACGTATATATATATATATATATATATATATATAAAGGAAGGAAGCACAAAATCCACCCGGAAACTCGATGATAAGAGAAAAAGAAGACGATAGAAAGAGAGAAAACGAGAGACAGAGAGAGAAAGAGAGAGAAGGAGAAAGGAGAGAAAAAAAAGGAAAGCCGTTTCGATGGGGCGTGTCTCTAGGATCGTGGGTACTTCCCGGTCGTGAAATAGATCCAACTTTTTGCGTCCTGGCTTATGGCAGCTCTCGATAAAAAATGTTGATGCCGCTACCGTACGATAAAGCAAAAAATAAAAAAAAATAAGAATCGAAAAACTGTGAAGGTAGAAACAGTAACTATCGACGAAGAATCTCGCGGGGGTTGATGTTTCTGAAGAGAGAAAGAGACAAATGTATAGATAAATATATAGTTCTACGTTAAGAACTAGAGAGACAAGATTTTCTTAAAAATCAGATGGAAGAGTCTTTCCAACGGTTTCCAGCTCGTACTCGATTTGATTTCAATACTTTTTTCTCGTATCGAGCGAAGGAGAACTTTTAAAATTGTACCCTAACCTAACTTCGTTACTATCGATGCCGATATCGTCCGAACTGTCTAAGAAAAAAAACATATCACTTTTTATATTAAATCGTTGAAACTTTTTTTCAAGCAACAATCTTTTTGAATATTTCGTGAAATTTGAAATCCGTGAATACCGTTGGCCAGATGCCTCTACAATGAACCCAGCATGCTCCATTTTGAAACATCCTATCGAAAAAAATGGCGCGCAATTTGAATGCCGATTTAAAAAATGTTCATATTTTAATGAACTTTTCACTAAAAACGACGCTTTTTATTTACTTTATCGTGATAAAATCAACGATACTTGACCTTTTGACTCCTTAGACAATAATAAAACGTCGAAAAATTGATATAACACTTGTAATAGTATGTATCGCCATAACTGCCTCGTTCAATTCGTACCTTTACACTTTTTGTTGTTATACTTAAATATATATATGCATGTTTATATGTACCGTAAAATTACGGGTCCAAAGTCTCGCGAAAGTTTGGAGCGAAAAAATTTTTACTTTTTACCCCTCAACGACGACTAATCAGAACAACGCTACGTTTACTCGTTGCGCGAGGTTCGGCTCGCGATTAAATAGGTTGCTCACCTGGCGGAGTGAACACGCGACTGCCGGGAATCCCCTTGGGTCTTCGCCTCAAGCCTGGCGCTCACCGTCAGCCAGGAGGCAGCTTATAGACTTCGTGTCTATACACAAGCATCTCGCGACGTCGCTCCTCCGCATGCCGGTACACACCAGCCTTCTATAAAAATAAATATACATATATACACGTGCCTATGGTTATACGTAACGAGTTATATGTATAGATAGATAAAGTATGGCGGCAGGCTCGTGCACGACGTCGTGGACTATTAGATACATATCACTTTTGTTTGCCTCGCTATGTAACTCCGCATGTTAAGTTTCGACCTTCGGCTAAACTCCTACCGTGGTAGCAAGACGATGGCACACGCCAACCTCGGGTCAATGTAGACGAATATACAGGGTGAATTTCATAAGGTGGCTCAAACTTTATTTTAAGGCAGATGGGATCATTACAAACAAAAGTTGCAAATATACATTGGGGATATTTTGAATAGTTTACGAGATATGAACTTTTAAAGTTGGTCCAATCAGAGCGCACCAAGAAGCGTTGGTGCCGCCCGCTCCCGCCCTAGCCGTAAAACTACGGCAGAGCGTGAGGTGTTACATTTGAGGTTGCAAAATTCAGAGCTATCATTTTTATTTATCGGACATTCGCTGCTAGAGCGGGGAGTGGGCGGTTCCAACGCTTGTCGTCGCGCTCTGATTGGACCGACTTTAAACATTTACATCTCGTAAATTATTGAAAATATCTCGAATGTATATTTGCAACTATTGCTTGTAATGCTCCCATCTACCTTGAAATAAAGCCTGTGAAACCTTATGAAATTCACCCTGTATATATATGTATTTATGTAGGAGGCATTTTATTCGCCATCGACCCAACCCTCTCTATTCTTACCGTTTATCTTCGATCAGTTGATTGAAATTGTTTAAAAAGCAATCTTTAATTGTATTTTAGTTTTTTTAGAAAGTTTGAGGGAGAATTAAAATGTTAAATTGTTATTGATGGACTTATTGAGGTATAAGTCGATGTCAAAATAATTGAAACGAGTATTTAATATTATAACTTCGTATCGGTTGGATCGGTACTACAGAGCACGTGCGTCGATAACAATGCGCCAGGTCACGAGGGGGTAAGCTACATTCATTTTGTACAAGTTCGTACAGATCTGATAATACTTTAAACTTTGGGAGTAACGAGCTGGAACATTTGACAATAGTCTTACGGATCGATTCATTGATTCGACTGCGGACAAAGGCTTATTTTGGTGAATAACGCTCAAATGATATTTACGTATTTTGAATTCCCGCCCAATTATCGACGAAATATAACAGATTTTTAATGCAGCTTGTATGACACTATTATTTATGTGTAATTATGTTAATCATTCCGATGAACAGGCTCCCATTTCGCTCAAACCGTAATGTGTATTAACGAACATTATTATTTTGCTTCGAATCAATTTTGCGTTATCATTTATTTACGCACAATGAGTATATGATAATATTTTAAAGCAGAATAAAAGAAATGTTCGAAGTGCATCGCGCATGCGCGTCGTCGGACTCAGAATTCACGAGCAACACGTCGCGTATATATGTACGCGGAACACTACCTAACCAAAGACGGTGACGTGTTAAGGTTACCGGTATAGCAATAGCGATGTTGACACGTCGGTCTTTTGCTTCTACAAATATAATGTTAAGCTTTATATTGTTCTGTGTATCATGTATATTTACTGGGAGCGAAGCAACGCCGTCCCTCGGGACTGTGAGCGATGACGATCTTCTCAATTACATCAAGAATGAGCCATACGTTGTCGCACTTTTCAGTAAGTTTTTACGACTGCATAATTACCACGTAGGAACCACATGGACGATGAATGAAGCATACGAACAATGATTTCAAGCTTGGTCTTCGTATCGTTTTTTATGTTTAGTATTTATTACGAATGTAAAACTAATGCATCTGCGTTGAATTATTTTTACTACATAACCTTGAATTTGGAACAATCTCAATATTTGACGTTTCGCACGTGATCATGGGTAGATAGAGCGAAGTTTTCATACAACGTGTGCAAGATTCAAATATGACGGAACAACGTGTGCTTAAGATTAAGATAAATTCCTCATATGTACAATTCTACTTATTAGATATATATTAATTTTTTTGTTCCATAGCCAAAAAAAATTGCGACTTGTGCGATGACTATGAAAATGAACTGATCAATGTACGTGATGACCTGGTGGATTCGATTTCCGCATGGGTCGTTAAAGTCGTCGATAGTCAGATGTTAAGGTTATACAGTCTGGGTAAAGAACCAGCGTTGGTTTTCTTCAGGAAAGGAATTCCGCTCTTGTATGATGGTAATTAAAAATTCTGTACTTACCTTCACTGGAATAAAACAACCAAGCAGATAATCTTCTAAATTTGAAATCTTCAGCAGGTCCCCTAAATGATGAAGAAATCTTAAGTACTTTCCTCAACAACAAAACACCGATAGTCAAAGAATTGACCGATGATAATTTTGAACATCTTACGGATGCCAGTGGTGCAGCTACGACTGGCGATTGGTTCGTTATGTTGTGAGTATCATCAATATTTACTTTTCGTATTCATCAAATAATTAACCTTATTGAATTCAAATATTTAAAAAAACATTTTTTCATTCAGCCACAGTACCGATTGCACAATATGTCAACGCCTGGGAGCTACCTGGGAAGCTGTGGGCGCTGCGCTCAAGCAACGGATCAATGTCGCCCGTGTAAATAAATATACAACAGGAGCTGCAACAGCACGGCGATTTAAAATTTCCGACGTTCCAGTATTCATCTTGTGAGTTTATGAACAGTAAAAAATTCCCGAGTTATACATTCACAAACAGCGATTGATTCGCTTCTTATCGCCTTATATTTTACTATCATTTTAGATTCAGACAGGGTAAAATGTATCGATACGAGCTTCAAAGATACGCCGTGGGTTCATTCGTTTCGTTCGCCAGAGAATGGTGGAAGAACGCTCATGGTGAAAAAGTTCCGGTACCTCAGAGTCCATTGTGAGTAGAAAGAAACAAAATTATAATTTTCATAGCAAAAGATTAAATTTGCATATTTTTCACGTTAAATTAATATCGTTCGCATGTTCACATCATTTCGTTCTCGGATGGCAACGATAATTTAATAAGATCCCATGGCACATGCAATCACTGAGTTTCTGTAGATTTGCTAAGTTGAAAATATTTAACAATGCGTTTGAATAATATTTTTTGTTTTTACAGCGACGATCTGACGCAAATATGCGCAAACTTCCTGCGCGAGAATCCGTGGGTTATGAAATTGGGAAGCATAACAATCGGGGTATTGGTAATAGTGTCCGTAGCATCGAAACTTCAACGCAAGGCCGAGGCGCCGCTCAAAAAAGATTAGCATGTGCACACTGAATTTCGAAAGGAGTATTCGAAATTCTACTTCCCTGAAAAATAAACATAAGTTACAATGTTACGACAGTGTACTGTCTCTCGTGTTGCCAAGTAGGTTCGTAAAAAAAGATATGTTTTTTACTTTTTGTAAATTGACTTTGCTAATTTTCATTTTTATCTTTTATTTGCTGTTAGTCCGGTGATCTTGTGAAATATTCCAATTGCAAACGTTACAATCACGAGTGCACTATTGTGACAATACAGTTTTATCAAATAAAGGTATTCTACCAAAATTGCTATAGTGTTGCCTATATCATTTATGCGTTCGCCCCAAGTATGTTTTCGTGAGTTCAAAAATGTTTTTGCTTATCTTAGTGAATCTTCATGGTCGGTACATTTAACGTAGCGAAGGATAGGTTTTTTTTAAATTTCAATCTGATGGAAAAATAGTCGGTTCTCGTTAAGAGCATGCATTGTGAATATCTTGACCTTGGTCATCAGGTGACCTTATAGCAAGTGTGAATAACGCATCGGACGAATAGGTTATATTTGTAATGCGTAACCTAACTCGGCAGTATGAAATGTACCATTTGTTAAAACTGAGGTTTTGGTCAAGATATCTTCGATGTTATGTATTACGTTCAGGTACATTGCGGTTGATTCGCTATGATATTAAAATGTGTTGACATCGGTAGGAGCCTAATTGGTGCGGGTGCAGTTTGCGTCCTTGTTACAGGCAGCTGTAAAAGCGGCTGTGCCAATAGCATATCTAAGGACACGCATTGTGCAATTTATTATCATATAGATTGACCCTTTTGACGGCGTTCTTAAGTACTAAAAAATATGTATCGCGCTCGATTCAAAATTTCGAGAAGCAAAAATTTTCCGTCGCTACGAGTTTTGCAAAGTGTTTCGACCGTAGCTACGTTGACCAAGACCCAATCACAAAGCGAAAGCTCTTTCTTTTATCGACTTATATGTTATCTATAGACATATTTATTCTAAACACCGTAGACGGATTTGCTAGAGCTAATCTTATACCAGTTTCAAATTTGCTTTGAATTGACGAGAATTCCATCATATTTCTAGGCTTCGAATCTATCCAAAAAGCATCAAATTCGAAAAAGAGATAGCTATATAATTGATGAAAGGCACGAATAGAGGGCAGTATCTTCGACGTATTATAAATATGTGTTTTCGCCGCTCCGTCTCTGAGTAACCTAAGAGCCATGCTAGTCAGATTTATTCCTACAATGGCGAAAGCATAACCATAACGCGGATGCGACGAATGAACGAGAGCTCGCGACGCAGCGGTAGGATATTCTTGAGCAAAGTAGACTAGATTGTCCAATCCTAAAATTCCCATTCCTCGAAAATCTGTCTTAGGATCGTCGCCTTGAAAGCCAATGTCCTGCCATTGTTTGGTAACTCGAGACTGCAGAGATTCCTCCGGTTTCAACAAATTCCACAATTTCAGCAAAGCAAGCTCATGTTCTTCATCGTCCGAGTCGTAAGCTCGTTTGCGCATCTCCTCGCACTCGACTACTAACTGATGATAACCCCAGATGAGCTCCACACATTTGCCAAACGATTTGGCAAAATCTGGATGAGCGCTTGGATTAATTCGCTTAGTCAGTAGAACAGTTCTGATGGCTTCTTCGAGCATTGCACGCTCAGTCTTGTTATTTATCCCACGTTCGGACGCCATCGTATCGAGACGAGTAACAAGAAGCTTTATGTCGAGATTTCTCGATTGTCTCAGCGATTTCTCTACTTCGAGGGTTCTCGGAGCACCCGATGGCTTGCCATAACAAATTCTCTGTAGCTCGCACATTTGAGTCGTTTGATGCAGAAACCATTTTATCAGCGGCCTCAAATACCAGCAGACTAACGACCACACGTAATGAATCATGATGGTTCACGATGACGAAATTTGGGTGTGCGACGATGAAATTTTTTCATGTCCAAGAGTTTAGTAATTAGTAAAATAATTCAGCATCAAACTGAGTTGATAGGCATTGTTTCAAGACCTTTTGATCGAGTGTATTTCACTCCCGTCGTCATTGTACATACTTTGTTGCAGTATTCATACATTGAGGTTATGTACGTCCCAATGTCAATCGTTGCAATAAATTCCAGTTTGAATAAAGTTGTTTCGTTTCCTTTTTTTTCGTCGATAAAAGAATGCACTACTTACAATCGTTTCTATTCCATATGTTAGTAGATGCAGTTTCTCTAGAAACTGGAGGAATATCGATCTTCGGGCAATTAAGCGAGTGACAGACCCGGGTATCGAAACATTTAACCACAAGGTTATACATACGTTGAATTGTAGTGCGATTGCTATTTCTGATAACACCAAAATTCCTCTCAGTTCGCTCAATTCTTTCTTCATAAATGACACTTCGAATTTATTTTATATCTTCTGTCACATTATTTGAATTTCTTTTTTACTGTACGTTCTTAGTTCGCGGCTTGATGTGAAGCACTGGCAAAGTAATCGAACTTATGTATAATGATGTGAAGTTGGTAAACGTCGACTTTTCGACGCCATAGCGCCATCTACTTTGGTCGGCATTTTGTCTAAAGAACTACATGAACTCCTAAAACTGTGCATCGACTTGAGTAGTTATACCAGTTATAATTATGTTAATAGAGCATTTTGCGATTTCCGATCGAAGAAAACTATTTCCAATTGTCTGATTGGAAAATTTTTAATGTTCGGCTCCTAGAGTCGCAATATAGAAAACAACTGATCACGAAGCCGTGGGTCGCTTTTCGCCCGCGCGAAAAATGATATGTGAAAATTCTAAAAAATGTAAAATTTCACAGTTTTTGCGAAATTTCGCTTATTAATTTCTAACTATCATAAAAATAACGATCATTTTGGTTCCATCTCGCGAGGTAGCGCGAACGGTAGTTCCGGTCGAGCCGCGTCCGAACCAATAGTCGAGGTTTCGACTTTTGACGAACGTTGCTCATCTCCCTCCTCTGGTAATACTAGGACGACGCCCCCACTCCATCTTATTTGTCACACGTGATCGAATGTTGGGTTTTAGTACCAACGTGCGAAAACTAAATAGTCAGGGCTGGAAGTGTGGTAGCCATGCACAGCCATCAAAACTAATATGGTGTCGAACATGTCAAGTTTGTCGAGTTTTACAGAACGTGTGAATTTATTCTGCGGTTAGCGTTTGTACGATTAAAAACTCGTATAATTAAGTACAGTGAACATTCGTGAACGGATTTACCTACAACCAGTGTTTAGCCTGAATAGGGAAAACCTATTGACTGAATAGTCATCTGAATTCGTTGGGGCACATAACCAAGTTTTTCGAAAGTGAACCATTTCAAAAGATCAATCGCACAGGTTTGTAAAATCAAATATTGGAGTTGTATAGGGTTTTAAAATAGGAACGGGGCGATATTGACAGTTTGTGGCGGGCATGTTCTTTTGGCGCTGTCTGTCAACTTTTTTTTGTTTATTATTCAGTCACTCATGACACATCACTATAGCATGTTACACGATTGAGCATCGTGTCCAAATGTTAAAACTTTATCATGAAAATAATTGTTTATTAGAGTAAACATTGTGCCATTTTATGGCAGATACTTGGTAGCCTTTCAAAGTTGACTCGCCAATGTTTAATGGCCAAAATCGAGACGACCAGTTCGGTAAACAATTTGCTAGCACCCGTATGTCAAAGGTCCGCATTTTGGTCCGTAATTTTTTCAAAACAACGTTGGTGAGACCATCGATGTCAACGGCGAGCATTACAGATCGATGATATTCAATTTTTCTTGCCTGAATGGAATGATTTGGATGTGGATAGGCCATTGCTCAAATTTAGCTTGATCTATGCAGCAGAGTCACTGAAAATTGGACTTCTCAGATCAGTGCCACAGCACGAAGCCATGGCGAACATTTGGACCATGTCATTGTTCATAAATAAAAGCATACATCGGCCTTTCAAAGAAAAAATGAAAATGACCCTCTTATTGGAGAACCCTTTATATGGAAGTCATATCTTTGTGGAAATGATCTGCAGACAATAACTACTACATATATTTTACATGCCTAGAATATTATTTCTTATGTTTCGGCTTTATAGATCAATCAATATGTAGCACAATGGATTTGACATTGACATAAATCATCAACATTTGCTAATTGTTTTACATCACAGTTGGATGCTAATAATATGTCGAATTCATATGGCGGACGATAATAAATCCTATTTATTATCATCAATTAGTGTCATGTTTTAATAGAAAATTCAAAGTGACTTTTCCATTAAACTATAGTAAATTTTACAATTAACCTCATTTGGTGCACCACAGCAACACATTTTTACCATGGATAAGGACAGAGAAAAGGGTGATCCAAAAAGTATAAAATATTCATCGGTGAAGGACATGGGTCTTATGGACCCAGAGATACGATTAAAATCATTGTCAAATCGTGGTACAGCGGTCGACATTGATCCCAATACACCGGTACGTAGGTATGACAATTTTTCTCTAATGTCAGTAATGCGCCCAATAACAAAATAAAATTTTCAACAAATTTTTCTAACATTTTATGATTTGATAGATATTACAGATCAGGTGTAGAAATGAACAGAATGGCAAATTTTTACATGAAAGAAAGCAATCTCGAAGAAGCTTACGTACTGTACCACAAATTTATGACGTAAGTGGTCAGCCAGCTGCATTTTTTTTTATTGGAACAATCCAAGTTCCTACAAGCATTGGTTCACGTTTCAGTCTATTTTTGGAAAAAATACGTGATCATCCGCAATATAATACAGTCCCAGTAAAAGACAAAGCGACTAATCAAGAAACCCTACGAGAAGTTCTTCCTAAGGCGGAAGCACTCAAGGCAAAATTACTGGAACAATATAAAATTGAAACTGCCAGATATTTGGCTGATGCGAGAGAAAGAGAAAAGGCTGAACAAGAACGATTTGAGCTGGAGACAAAGAGAAGGTATGGACTATTATTATCCACGATTCATTTACTACTTCAAATCTAATGATAAATTAAAAATTCTAGACTGAAAGAAGAGGAGGAGAGAAAAAACAAATTGGCCGCTCTTGCTGCTGCGAAAGCTGTTAAAACTGCGCTAAGCACTGGCGTATTAGGTGGTGAAGAAACTAAAGTTTCACAGCCATCAGCACTGCCATTATTTCCAGATATCGCTGCAGAATTTGACCCATTTACAGTCCCGTCTACCGCAGACAAGTGAGAATTATAGTAATCCAATATCTTTCGTATTATGGACTTTACATCTTATTACAACATGATAAATCTAAGAAAAATTGAATGACGGTACAACAATTCTCACCCACAGAAAAACACCGTCGGTAGATCGTTCGACGAAGCCGTTACTCAGCGATAAGCAAACCTTGAGGGACGTAATTTTGCCAACCAGAATGATGCACGATTTTCTTTTGCTCGCTTTCAAAAATACGACAAACAACAAGGAGACTTGTGGTGTATTGGCTGGAAAATTGGAACGCAATAAATTGATTGTTACTCACTTATTGATACCTCAGCAAACTGGTTCGCCTGATTCTTGCGCAACTCATAACGAGGAAGATATTTTCGACTATCAGGATCAACACAATCTCATAACTTTGGGATGGATTCATGTGAGTCTCATAATGATAAGTTATCGCTAGAAATTGCTCTTTACTAACGAATTTTTGTTTCGTATTGACAGACACATCCAACGCAAACCGCGTTTTTATCGAGCGTCGATTTGCATACTCACTGTGCTTATCAGCTCATGATGGCCGAAGCTATAGCAATAGTTTGCGCTCCGAAATACGACGAGTAAGAAGAATTTGTAAATAGAGAACAGCGGTTTAAATTTCTCCGTAAGCGTTAGGCCAGTTATATTTACGTATCGATTTTCTTTTTCCAGAACGGGATATTTCATGCTGACACCAGAATATGGCTTGAATTTTATAGCGAGCTGTAGGCAAAGTGGTTTTCACCCGCATCCAACCGAACCACCGCTCTATACGGTATGTAAAACTAGACAAATTTCAGACGATTCAAATTTCTCACAAAGTGATGAAAAATTGAAAAAATAATTGATAGACACAAAAATTGAAATGAAATCGTGATTTTCTTACCACTGCTACTTTTGAAGAAAGCAACACATTGTAAGCTATCATCGACCGCTGACGTGGAACTGGTGGATCTCAGACGAAAATGACGCATGTCTGCAATGAAATTTCAACATTCCACCTGCTTTCCCGAATTTTGTGCTTTTATCGGTTGACGCCGCTGGAAGGCGGTAGGAAAATGAAGCTTGAAATACTAAATAAACAATGAGAAACCTGGATCTCATTGATAATGTGAAAACAAATGCCAATTCGTGCGGGGAAACGAAAGAGAGGCTCAAAAAATAACTGTTGAGTGATTATTGGCTTATCAAGTAGCTAGTTCCAAGAACTGGTGTTACTGACGCGCCAAAAGTATGGAAAATCCAGAAAAGCGAGTTATCGGGCTATACCTCGCCAAATATTTCAAGCATCTCGCATAGTACACGCTTCAACGGTAGAAATTAATAACAATGTGCAGGAGCGCACTGGTGATATTTAGCACCGTGATTGGTTTGTCATCGTTGCCAGTGCCTATGGAGTCTTATGGTGGAAAACACGTTTAAATACATGACATGGCTGGGTGACTTTTTGTACGCTGGGTTCACCGATACACTGTTTTTTTACAGTTGTAAAATGCCAAATAAATTGCGTTACTCTTACTGTAAGTGCGCAGTCAATTTTGCCTGTGCCATATTCGGTAGCATGTCACTGACAGTAACGAAACAGTCACGGTGATAAAAATGAGCAGTGCGCATCCACGCTTTAACGATACGGAAATATTTTTTCATTTATCTTAAACCGAATAATGTTCAATCGAGGGATTTGTGGAGGACAAATAATTCCCAAGATTTTGTACGTTCAGAGTAAGCCGTGCAGCATTTATCTTACAATACATTTCCGAAGATTCGTATTAAAAAATTGAAATAAGTAAATGTACTAGCTAATCTAATTTTTATAAGTATTTTACATCGTAACTTGTATAAATGGACGTCATACGCTCACCGTGCCTTTTCGGAGCACTTATATTCACGGTTCTTATTTTCTTTTTAAACTTAGAGGGTTCATACACGTTTACTATTAACTCTTTGCGCTTGATGATTTCTTTAGTTTGGGCGGAAAAGCAACTCGAAACGATTTATAGACAAATTAACATATAACAACATACGAAAAACTTTGTGATGTACTTGTTACGATTATCAAAACTGAACTAACACTGCATACAATGTATCCAGATTTTTGGATCATGCGGTGCGTTATAAGTTTTTGAATTGATCTTTCACAGGGCGCAATCAGAAGTTGATTATTTACATTCTTTTACGAGATATGAATTATTGAAAAAGGATTTAAACTCATACGGCGAACCTCGAGCTTTTGTTTCAATTCCTTTAATCGCTGACTGTGCAAAATTCCTCTTTTATCTCGAATCGCGTTACATATATACAGTATACTTTACACTTTGTATCAAAAGATATAAACAGCTAAGGAACCTGTTCATAAACCTCTACTACACTTTTATCAATTGCAGATAAAGAAGTCTAGCTTACATAAACACCGTGGCCTCTCACTGGCCATTCGAGTTACTGCGTGAAATATAATGATGAGTGAGAGTTGTTGCTTGAGCGCAAAGGGTTAACAAAGTACATTGCGAGATTCCTGTTGCTAGTCAAAACTCGCTGAAAATATTAATCATCTAGTTTTCAAGCCTCTTCGATAAAAATTTATATTTTCGTAGAGTAATAAATTATTATTGTCGCACGTTAAGTTGTTGGAAACAGAAATACGCCGCTTGTGTGATTTCTCGAAGAATGGAAGCTTCCGTTAATTTATTCGCTGCGGATTTTGCGTAATTCATATTTGTTGTATTTTTGTTTGTAAAGACCGAAGAAATACGCGAGAAAAATATAAAATTACACACACACACACACTTTTCATATTATGTATGAAAAAACGATTGCACAGAAAAATAAAAGAATCTTAATCAACGAAGAAACAAGAAAATTCAGTCAACGATGCAATCATTGTAAAGCCCTTTCATTTTTCACAAAACTATTGTATCTTTCCTTTCAACGAGAACGTTTAAAATCCCCTTGTGAAGTTCCAAGAAAATTGGACCAATTATTTCTTCCGACTGTTTTATTGATCGATCTAGTCTCCGATCAAAAATATTATACGCAAAAATACAATCTCGATACAAAATCCATTTAGGGGAATTCCCGATGAAAATTTGTTTCGTCCCGAGAACGAGTTGGACCAAAATCTGTTCTATAAATATCTCTCGCATGTCGAATATTAATTGGTATAGATCATCATCAATGGATAAATACATGCGCGATTCATCGAAGCGTCAATGACTGGTAGCGATCGAACGACGTGGATTTCATTGAAATTCCAGCTACCGGAAATTCCTGTCTTTGATCTAGGATTCATTAGCATTCGTTGTTTTCTTCGGAGAAGCTATTTGCCAGCCGGCCAACAGCACGCGGAAATAAGTCACGCTTCTCCGCAACGATCTATAACTGTATCTGTAATATCGTATACGTCAGCCGTATAGTAGAGGCGCGTAATCTATGGAAAGAAAAAAAAAGCAAGAAAAGTCACGAACGCTTCGACAGTAATAACAGTAGTCTAGTGGCGATAGTGGTGGTGCATACATTTACGTACACGTATAACATGAGTCATTCGTAACGATGAAAGGCTTCTTCGGCGTGTCTCTCTTCCCCTTGGTTCTCTTGGTCATTATCGTGACGCAAAAACTCACGACCGAAGGATTTCGCACAATTATCAGTCGGGTATCACTCATTGAAGAATCAGAATTTGCCTGTATACGTCTCGCCTTTCATATTATCATTCCTCCTCGTTCGAGCCTCGTCCAAAAGGACCGCGAGACCAAAAGAATTATGTTTCTAATATTTTGGGCAAATATACATTATTCATTCCCAATCCTGTCGAATCATCTCCATCCAGTTTCACACTATTATTTCTGTAAAGAACAGTTGCTATAAAAAATATAAAGCCAATTGAAAGAAAAATAAAAACAACAAAAGTTACAAGATAAAAATAGAAAACGTGGTTTTTACACCGAGGTGAGAAATTTACCGGGGGATTCCGTCGATGACTAGTGAAAGGTGATTTCTTTCGGGGAATTCCACACGGAAATTCGAACGAAAAGATTGATATCCTTATGCAACGACGTCGAGCGTGTTCTAATTTGCGAATTCGAGGTTATGTACTCGTCCATAATTTCTCTTCCACATACGAGGGTTCGTCACGAATCTACTGTCACGCATTATTAATCCATCGCATCCCTTCGTCGCTCATTCTCAATCCAGCCCTTAAAAACATCCCTTTCGAGAGAGACACCCGGTACACGAGGCCGAAAAAAAATTTGTGTACAACGCGTCGTTGTGCCAAAATGGCGGTTACTGGTCAGCCATTGTTATTATTATACGTATATGTACAGGGACGAGGTAGCCATAATGCGATCCTCGCAGCGCGCGACCTTCGAATCTTCATTCGTACGTCCTCACTCCCATGGAACGTGCGAGAGCAAAAGCAGAAAAGCCGGCCGTTCGCAGTGACGCGCTGTCCGCCATCGAGTAAAGACATAGAACGTCGAGCTTTATACCAAGTACAGGAACTCTCGGTACACGCAATATTTTTTATTAAACAATCGTTGATCGAGAATGTAAATAAATCCAAAAATAAAAACAAAACGGAAACGTCGTGTATTTTCGTCGTATTTTCCCAAGTTAAAAGTAAAATAACCGTGAACGTTGTTGACAAACGATTATCGTCGAGTCGAAAATTAGAATTAATTCGTATGTTTCTCAAGTATATTCAAGGCGCATTGTTTTTATTTATCAATAACAACTTTTAATCCGAAATAATCTCGGATTTCTCGCTCGTTGTGAAATACTTTCGTAACGTCCGAGTGACGAACAAAGAGTTCGATTTCCTCAACGAAAATATTTTTTGTCCATTCGTGTGACAAAGTTGCGTTTAAAGAAAAAAATCTGTGCAACGGAAAATTTTGAGACAGTTGTGCGCACGCGTGTCACGAGGGAAACAATGAGACGTGATGCGACGGTCCGGTTAACGGCGTGAGACGCCAAACGGAAACGTACGACCGCTACGGTTTATTATCTTTTGTTCAGCTCGGTGAAACCATTTCATAATTTATTGTTGGACGCAGAGCGTGGCACTTGTTTTTTTTCCTCCAGATTTGTTATTCTTTCGTTTTCGTTGTTTTTTACTCACCTTTTTTGTTATTTTGCCAAAACTACGGAAACAAACGTTGGACAAAAAATATTCGTTCGTCGTAAGCGACGGTTACGCATTGTACTTGTACGACCTCTGATTGATATTCGTAAACGTTTCTCACGCACGAAATTCTCATTAAGATCGGCGCATCGGATAAGGTATTTATTTAATTTTTTTTTCTACATCTTTCTCACGCTCGGAAATAAAGACACGTATCGATTTTAAAAAAAGTTGTCGCCGCAAATTGAAAATTTGATTTTTGTAAAATCGTTTTGGAAAAAAGTTTTGAAAAATAATTAAATTCTTAAAATAATAAATTTGAATAAAATACTACGGTGAATTTATTTACCGTCGAATTTATTTATTAAATTACGGCATGAAATATTAATTAATAAAATAATAAAAATCAAATACGTGAAATTAAAAATATAATTAATTGATCAATTAATTAATTTGGAAGGTTATTTATTTTTGTAAAGAATTTTCCTCCTAACGATAATACGATGAATAATTTAAATTTTAGGATGAGCCTCGAAGCGTTTGTTTGAAAATTAATGAAAATGTATGGCTAATTTTAGTTTTTGTTTTTAATAATTGGAAATCGACGTGTGAACACGATAAAATAATTATCTCTCGTTACGTGACGTACAACAATGATGAAATCTACTCGGTACCGATTAGAATTAATTGATAATCGAGAGCATCACGTTTGTACGTGTTCGACCAAGTAAACAAAAATCGATTATCGATCGTCAACTTCGTCCAGCGAAGGTTACACTAATTTTTGTTTCACGGTCGACGGTGATGAACGCGCGAAAAAAAGAAAAAATTGAAAAAGAAAAAGGTTTTTTTAAAAATTTTATTTTTTCTTCCTCTCATTTAATTTAACTTAATTAAAATTAAAAAAGAAAAAAGTTTTCTTTTTGATTTTTTGTTTTTTTTTTTAATTTTTATTTGTTTTCTCTCGCAGGAAGAGGAAAAATTAAAACAAGAGAAAATAAAAAAAAAAAGAAACTTTTTTCTTTCTATCGTCGATAAATTTTTGTTCCCGTCGGTCGAATTAATTTCGCGATACGCGAGATCAGCGACGCCGCGTTATAAAAACGTTTCTAAGGCCTCCTCCCGTCAACGAGACATCCGCTTCGGGACGTCGTGACGTGGCGAAACCCTTCAAAAAATGAAGATTCTGCCAAACCTGCGTAGTTTGCATTGCGGAAGTAATAAAAAAGCAATGATATTGCCTCTTACATCGTCCATCTTCTAGTCGTGAATTTAATCCAATATCGTACGGTTATTGAATATTTCTTTGAGCATTTTTATTTTTTTTCGATTATTTTGAACATTTTTGAAAATTTTCTGAATTTTTTCACGTCTTTTGAATTTTATAACGTTCCGCTGTTTTTTTTTTTCTTGCTGATTTGTCGGATTTCTCTGTCAATTTTTTTGCAGAATTATTAATTTTTCAAAATTTGGGAATTTCTTGAAAATTTGTGTGTTTTGTAAAAAAAATTTCGAATCAAATTTCCGCAGATTCTTCTAACCTTTTAAGTTTTTTTTGGAAAAATTGGTATTCTCATTTTTCAAATTTTCCCAGATTCTTCTAACCTTTTAAGTTTTTTTGGAAAAATTTCTAATTACTTGAAAAAATTTCTAATTTTTTGGAAACATTTCCAATTTTTTGGAAAAATTTCTACTTTTTTGAGAGAACTTAAAATATTTTGAAAAAATTGCTAATTTTTTGAAAAGTTTACAAATCTTTTGATTAATTTTCCCATTTTTTTTTGAAAAATCTTCAAATTTTCAAATATAGAAATAAAAAACTATGAACGTAAGGCGATGTGTATCGTTTATTGTGAGTCAGTTTGGTTTCACGCGTTAGGCGCAACGTAACTCGAGCGAAGATAACAGGGGCAATACGAGCAACGACTGTTAAGTGTTTGAATGGCAGTTTCAATAGCTGCTTATATTTCCCATCGCGCGCTCTCCATAATCGACCGACGATACACTCAATCCATAAAATGTAAATGACTCCTACTCAAAAGAAAACATTGTTAAAAAAAAAGAAAGAAAAAAAAAAAAAAAAATTTCAAAAAACTTCTCAAATTTCAAAAATCTTCCTATTCGAAAAAAAGTTCTACTTACACCCTGAGAAAATAAACTACCTACCAGGAAAAACATCACGAGGAATATGAAAAAAAAAAAAAAAAAAAAAAAAAAAAAAAAATTTTTTCCCAAAACTAAATTTTTTTTTAAAATTTTTTTTTTTTTTTTTTTTTTTTTTTTTTTTTTTTTTTTTTTTTTTTTTTT